>CM032228.1:52487500-52660000 GCA_019009955.1 Riptortus pedestris
TGCAGCCACCCATAAATGTTAGCTTTAAAGTCAATTAAAATTAATCAATATATACCATTTACTCAAATCCTTCAGACGGTAAACAATGTCTGGGACGCAGAAATGCCAACGGTTAATTTCGAGGAGAAATATAAGCAGATCAAAGCCGGTTTATCTTTGAAATGGATACTTTTTCAATCTTTGGTTAGTCAATCAAATAGAGGGATACGGTGGAATAGATTGGTAGTGAATTGGAGAAAACAATATTTTAGTTGGATTTGGATGGATTCAGGTGGATCAAGAGAAAGAGATGTTTCACCCGGGGATAGAATAGAAAAACCTGGATTTTTACCTCGGGTAGATTTCGAGTCCGATATATTTCCAATCCGGCTTTTTTACTCCGAACGACTATTTGTCTTCATGAACAGCCAATATATCCCAACTACTCTGTAAATGGTGCAGTCATTTAATTCAATAGGTTTATAATTAAAACAACTCAAGAGCTTAAAAAGAACTCGAAGAAGAAGAAGAAATGAGAGACGTTTTATATATATATAATTTATACTCTGTAAGGGCGTGCGGTTAGCTTTTGCGGTAATAATAGTAGAGCTATTTCGGGGAAGCTTTTTAGTCCCGGGTTTCGGCACCAAAATGTAAAGGCGGGAAGCTTTTTAAAGGCAAAAATAAGAGAGCATTAGACTGAAATATTAACTATTTTTAGAAAGATGAGGGTGAATGATACAAGTCACTCTTTGAGTTCTCCAAAGAATCAAGTATATTGAATTGATTAAGCAACATACAATACACTATATAGATATAGAGGTTGAAAAAGAAACAAAAGGAAACTTAACTTTCTAGAATAATTTAGCGTCAAGCCAATAATATATATATATATATATATATATATATATATATATATATATATATACAATAGAATAATCGATCGGTCCTATATTGTGAGTACTCATTTAATAATTTTCGTAGATAATGTGCATTATTAGAATAGGTACTTGCGGGATATTTCGTTTCCTTGAAGTGGAGTCTTTTTCGGTAAGTAATGCACATAACAAAAGTTATTCTGTCTTCTAGCTGTTTAGAGTAATCCGTATATGTTATGTACACTTTTGTCATATACATAAGTATAACTGTGTTACGTCCCTGGAGAGGCCAAAGCGGAACTATAGCGGTGTTCAACAATTTTATTGTAGCGTAGAAAAAAAAAACCGGAATGGCAAAGCCCCACTCGGTATGTGAATTAGCATCCTCTCCTCCATGAAAATAGGCTACATTAACATTTTCGCTTGAAACGGTGGGAGGGGGGGGGTTATCCGGAAGCAACGTAATTATCCGCTGTAGGCCACAGCCTTTATCTGGATATTTAGAATAACTTTTGATGAACTCAGCGAGCGCGGGAAATTCAATTCAAAATGACGACCGAACATACTCGAATATATAATATATGCATTACCCAGTTTTATACTGTACCAAAATTTAGTATAATATACACAGTTGATGTTAAATAACTATTGGAATGTGCATACCATTTGGTTTTATAAACTATTTTTAAACTGAGAGTTGCTCATTTTGTATTTGTGACAAAAAATCAGGCAAGTATTAGATACTATTTCATTGCCAAATGCCTAAAAACATGATCATGATTTGAAATTATTCACGTTGTGTCAATTAGAGGGATTGATTCAGACAATCATTTGACCTTTAGTTTTAATTAAATCCTTTTATGTTGGGGTAAGTACAGTTATGTGGAAAAATAATACGCCCAGACAGGAAGTATAATTGTACAATTTTGAAAAATGTCGAAAAATTATACATATATATATATATATATATATATATATATATATATATATATATATATATATATATATATAATTTTTCGATATTTTTATATATATATATATATATATATAAAACCCAACTATGGCTGTTACCGCTCTAGCGGTCGCAATTGTTGTTATATAGGTACCAAACTGGTTCTACATAAACGTTTTATGTAGATATGAATATCAAGTTCGTTAATGGCTGAAATCCTGGGTTTCGATGGGGGGATTTCTAAATTTCAAAATTTATCCACTGTTATACTCCGGAATAAAAAAGTGTATAAACCAAATCTTATTTTAAATTTAATTTCCTACAAATGTTGATTGGTACATATTTCCTCTAAGGTTAATATTAAGCGAGATATTTGAAACTTTTAGTTTTCAGATTTCAGTAAACCTCTACTCCACTCGTGTCATAAAAAGAATAAACTGTTATAACTTGAACCTCTTTATTTTAAGCTGAAATTCCAATTTAATTGTTTCCTTTGGACCTTTATTATGTGCAAAACATGCAAATTCGTTGTGAGATGACGTCATCAATTAAGATTTTACGTTCTTGATTTGAAAGTGTTCATTTCATTTATCTCGTACTCGATATTTAGCCGTTTTATGCAACACTGTAGATCATATCTGAGATTTGTATAAATTGGACCATGAATAGTGGTGGTTTAGAGAGGGTGGAGGGGCATTAGAAAATTCAAAATACCTCCGGATATTGTCGGATCGTAAAATGTTATAGAATCAATCTTGTTATACTATTGAAATTCTACAATTGTTCTACGTATTTTTTCCTAACTGAAGTGCTATGCGAGTTATTCGTGCTTTCTTGTTTCACCCTTCAGTAACTTCCCCCACCCTCCTCCTACTCGTCGGTTTTTTTCCAAATATAAATGGAGAATATGTTCTAGGATCACGTGGGCCATAGCAGATCGTGGGAAATCGGCTTAGTTTACTAAGCCCCTGCGTGACGGACTTTTTGATATATACACTAATTTGAACTGTTCTCGTTATCTTTATCCGCTGGGTAGGAACGAAGTTCATTTGAAGAATTTTTCTAAAACTACACAATGTGTATAATGTAACACAAAGGGCATCTGCTAAAAATGTGCTATTGAAGACTATAAAGGAAATGACGCCTGTTGTGCGACCATTCTCGTTGGTCGTATCATTTAATCTTGGGTGTATTTCCGTCGCTTCCTTTATAGACCAATCCATCTCAATCGATTCCCTTCAAGCTAATGGGATTTCCGAGGGTGTTGCAGCAAGTCCTAGCGCAATTTGTTAATAAGTATCAACAACAACTTTGATGTTAACTTAATCAGTCTGTAACTTCATATAATTAGTTGCTAAACAAAACAACCGTCTATTTATTCACTTGCGTTAGCTCAATTCACTACGTCATCTGACTTACGGAAGTGAGTCCTGCTGTTGCAGTGACAGGGATATATCTGCCCGTATATATGTATTTCAATACCTATTTTATTAATGTTTTAGCAGATTTCACTTAAGGGAAATCAGCTATTGAGGTTATTCTCATGGCGCGATTTTTGAAAATATCTGGCTTATAATGAACATTGTATAAAATTTATATTAGTGCATATGTGATTGCAAATCAATATCATTTTTCTTTATCACGAATATTAACCAATATATTTCCATTTTTTAGTTTAGTTATACTAACAATACGCTGGCTATTTCATGAACCACTTTGTAGGAATATTAAATACCAAATATTGTTTACATTAAACTTACTTTATGAGGTACTTGCAAATACTTTGTGTGATGGCGTCATCATGTATGATTTTCCAGTCGTTACTTGATGACGTTGATTTGATCTTTACCATTATCTAGATTTAACCGTTTTATTCAACTCTATTGTTGATATTCGTTAATTGAATAGGGGGGTTAGAGATGGAGGGGGAATTGAATTTGAAAATTCAAAATACCATACGTTACTATGAGCCCGATCGAAAAATGCTATAGAACATGTGTTGTTAAACTATTGATGCATATCTTGTCTACAATTGCTGTTCTTTACATTTCTTTTGAACTCAAATATTAAGCGAGTTATTAGAACTTTCTTGTTTTCAGCTTCTTTATGCCCGTCTCCAAGATTGATTTAGAGAATATATGGAAAGGTAGTGGTGGATGAGCTTACTAGTGTGTCACAGCTCCACATGGGAAATCTGCTAAATTTACCCAGACCCTGAGTGATGGACTTTTGATCGCTGTAAAGTTCATTGAAAACTATGTCGTGACTGTATAATTTTCCTTTGTGTTCTGAACACTGATTGTTTCTTAGCCTTATCATTATGTAATAAATACCATAGATTTAATCATAGTTTATCCGTAATACCTTGCAAATCAATCGTGATAGAATATCGCTTTAGTTTAGTAATACGTATATTAATGACACTAAATTCATTTGTCACAGTTGGGTTTAAATTAAATAAACTCTCATTGCCACATCCTAACTTCCTCCAGAAGGATTACCAAACATACTTTATTAAATCGATTAAATGCTTTTTAGTATTGTCTCTACTTTCTCTTACGAAGTAAAAGAAGTATTGTGATCATGACATTTCTCTATCAAATTTTAACGGAATAATCTGCTACGGCCCTCCCTGAAGCCATTTTGATTTTTTTTTGCCATCGCATCTTTACGTATGAACGTATCTCATATAACTAAAAAAGTACTAGCATTAAAATAGTGAAATTACATATATAGGACTGAGGTTCAGTCCACTTCTACACCTCCCCTTTTGTTCAAGATCAATTAGGGGAGAGCGGGGAACAAAAATCTCTAATTCCTTCTTCCCTGTTAGAGGTAGAAAACGAAGTGCAAGGAACAATTTTTGTTTATCATGAAAGGATCTATAAGTTTTGTTCTTTGACATTTTTTGATCCAATGCTTTGTGAACGAGATAAAGCATAATAGTATCTGTTGAACATTTAGTGGACTGCTTGTTAATTTTATTATAAACGAAAAATTACACAAGGGCTTGCCCGACAAATAGGGTGTAGAAAATGTTTCTCCTTGGGCTGTGAAATAGTTATTATTATTTATTAACGTCCACTTTTTACTACTATGGCTGATTGGGACGTGCTATATATAGGTTACCACCCTTCTATCACCAGAGTGGGACTATGAAGTTTATTTAATGAGTTCGTCACTCAGGTGGGAATCGAACTCACCACTCTTGGTTTACCTTTGTGTGAGATTAAGACCAACACTTTAACTCACACGTCCAACCTGAGCCCCTTTAAATAGTTTCATACAATCGCTGCAAGTTGAGTCAATCTCGGTAGAGTCATCGTTCAAAGGGGATTCGAAACAGCCACTGCACTGCTTGTAGCTTCATTGTTCGGCCTCTAACTCAACTGGGGATTCGTATAGATGTACAAAGTCAGCCTTCCGATCGACATTGTACCCACGAGTGAGTGGGACACGGCTTTCCGCAAGTAGGAGCGCCACGAGTGATCCAAAGATGTCCCTAATTGCATTTCCAAGAGGCATAAATACTAGACGGTATCAAAGATAATCATTTTCAATTAATTACATGCAATTTTGTTTCTTTAATTTAATAGAAGTCCATGTTGTGCCCTCGCAATATTTTGTTCAAATATTTTCCTTTAGGAGAATACGAATATACTTTCCGTTTCTATTTAATTTACCTTTAGTAAAGAAGTAATCACTCGTTGAAGGAGTGAAAACTATTCCAAGGCGAGCAGTATATCTTAATAGTTGCCTATTGCTACTTGTGGAATACCATGAATAGAGGGCAAGCTTTTATTTCTTGCAATTAAAGCTAACGCTTTAACTCAATGAACCCAATATAAAAAGAATAATTATTGTATATGTTATAGGCTCTGGTGAGCTTAGATCACTAAAGAAATGGACAAGTAAGCAAAAAGTACAGTACCTCAACATAGTGTACTTTTGTTCAAATATTCGATTGGTAGTAATGCTAAGTTTATAATCTTAATGGTTATGAGTGCGATAGTTAACAAACCGTTTTTCAGTACTGTAATATATACAGTAGATATGTTAATCGAAAGAGAGGGAGACAGATGAAGATAATACATATATAAATGTTACTCGTTCAAACACTGTATTATTGCTTTGGACATAACTCCACAAACAATCAAGTAGAACAAATTGCCATACTATATATTGCAACAATACATTAACACACACACGTCCCCCGAAGAAGTGGACAAATATTCACAATCACAAAATCAATATTATGCATTACTCATGCATTCGTATGAATACAAACATTCACTGACCGTTAATAGAAAATATACATAGAACAATAGAATCCCAGATACAGGGCACAAATGTTTTACATCTGAATATAATTGAATTGGTAGCGATGAAATACAATGCTCTGCATCTAATAATGTAAATTAGTCTAACATTTTTCCTGAACCTGTTATGTTGATGACCTGTTTGTTGGTACAAAGCCTGTTGGTAATACCTGTCATCGGGCGTCCTAGATTGAATTGTTTTCATATCTTTTCCTAGCTTTTAGTTTTTGTCGAATTCCAGATTCTTATTCGTCAGGTTTTCATCGGCATTAATTGGGTCTCGTCTTACATAGCAATCTCACACGTTCTCGAATCTTGTTCTCAGTATGACTAACGTTGGTTCTTAAAGGTGGGAAAGCTTAAGAGTTATTGGCAGTTAACTTTTGATTAGGCAAAGAAATGAGTTGAAAGAATTTTGTTATGTTAGACTTACACCACTAAGCGTTTCGATAATTTTAAAGAAAGCTTCTTATTGGTAATCGGAACATTTTTTCCAAATTTCTATTAAGGTAATCAGTTGTTGAGGTTATACTCATAAAGCTGGTTTAAAAAAAGTTCTTCAAATGCCCATCAATCCTACCTAGGAGATAACCAAAATTTATATACATATCCTTCAAAATTATATATATATATATATATATATATATATATATATATAAGTATTTGTAAATATGTTTTACATATACTCTGAATTATTGAAAAACTTTCTTATATTTGTCATCTGACTAATATTTGTCTATTTTGTTGCAGGTAATAACAGTTTCACAAATTACTCTACATAAATGTGAGTATAGCAAGAAAATACCAAACTGAATCTTATATTAATTTTATTTTTACTTGAACATTTGTCTCTTGAAGGATAAATTCAAAAATAACTGTATGATCTGAACAAATCACATAGTAAGAACAAACCTTAGCAACTTACAGGATATATCTCATACTTCCAAACCACGTTAAGAGCTTTTAATAATAGGTTCTGGAATTTCTTAATACTTAATTTTCTAAATAACCTTTTGGATATTCTTATCCATATTTGAAACTTCCCAATCATCAAATCCAGAATTATTCAAAGCGATTCCAGGATATTTAGGTTGCCATACATTTTCGCGCCTTAACAGTGCCCCTTTATTTTAGTTAGTATACCTGATTAAGTTAGGTTAGATTAATTGTTTTTGTGGGCGTGAAATTTCTGGGTTATAAGCCCAAAATAGAGTTTTTGTGCTTGCATGCGTGTTGACTATACAAGATTTATTACTAGTAGTTATTATTAAATATAAAAGTCACTCAAAAATCGTTTCCAATAAAGTTTTTCCATTATTATTATCTAATAGTTATCACTTTCGAGAATTAATGTCCTCGATAGTGTCTAAGAATTTAATAATAATCTAGAAGAACCTTTCAGATCTAAGGTTGTTACTCAACTAAATAATACATGTTGCCAAAAAATATTAAGAATAAAAATTCCAGTATTATCTAGAGTCTAGTCTATTCATAGTTGGTATCAGTCTACGTCGAGCAAGGGCTAATGCTAATGTTAAATCTAAATAGCTGGTGGCACTAGTAGGCAATAGTAATGATTTTTTTTATTAATTAGATTTAATAGCGTATATCATTAGTTTCAAATTAAAGATTGAATAATACATTTTCTCGTAATACTGGCTTCCATTATTACGTTTAAATTGATTATATCTTAGTTTGCATGTCCTTTTTTTCGTTGACTTAGCATGCTTTGTTCCTTCTCCTCCTGTTCTATGCCTTATAAAATAGGATAAAAATCATTTAAAAGTTTACAAATAAGAGCAATTTCGTATATTCTAAGATATAAAAAAGACTTGACTCCACATTTATTGTTCATGTCAAAGGGAATTCGTGTTACTGATTAATATCAATATGAAATAAGGATGATTTCGGGAATCCAATCTTCATAATCCCACGGGAATCCATTTCTATTTGAAGCTGCCGAAGACGGACAACTTGGATCTCTCAAATAACAGCAGCTGATATTAGTTCGTAGAATTTGAACACATCAATATTCTTCCTCTTTACCTCTTCATTCGCTTATCTAACAAAACCTAAATTTGAATTTAGGTACAAATGAATAATTGCATCATGTACAATTCCTAGCCATAAAAAAATCTATAATTTGTATTATTACTATTTCAAATCAGTTGATGAATGTGTTATTATATTAAACAGAATTCAAAAGAAAAAGAAGAAAATAAATTATGTCTGTTTTAGGGATCAATAGATTATAAAGGAGAACTGTTTGAATAACATAAAAGTCCGTCACGCAGGGGCTGCGTAAACTAAGCAGATTTCCCATGTGACGTTTTACAATAGAGAAATCTGCATACTGGTAACACAATACCACCGTGATTAAATACAAACGGTAATGAGGAATCTTTCAGTTAATTAAAATAAATTCCCAACTGAAACGGCTTCTGAATTGTAAGAATAATTTATATTTTAATAACTCAAATTTTAGTAGTCCAAGAACTAAAGAAAGGGGGGGGGGCGGATGAACAGAACGTATTTGCATAAATCTCACAAATTAAGGAAGGTAAGGTAAGGTTAGAAACGACAGGTAAGGTTAGAAGAAGCTTCCACCTGAGCCGAGTACTGGCGGAAATGGCCGAACTATACCCGACCACAGACTTCATAAAAATGCAAATATCCCGTTTAATATTCAAGATAGAGAATAAATGTATATAAGAATATATATAGTAAATTTAATTTGCAATAAGATTGATTCTTTTCGATCTTTCGATCCGACGTATAGTAACGGAGATATTTCGAATTTTCAAAAATCCCCCTCTCTAAACCCCCCCTCCCACTGGTCCGATTTCAGCCGTTAACGAACTTGATCTTTCTTTTTAAATAAAATAACTAAATATCGAGTTTGGTTCTGATCAAACAAGAATTGCGACCGCTAGAGCGGTAACAGACAAATATATAGATTATATATATATATATATATATATATATATATATATATATATATATATATATATACAGTTTTGAAAGGACTTCATTTTCGTCATCTACTAGGTAAGATCGAAGGACATTTGAAGAAAAATTTCGAAAATTCCGTCATGAGTACAACCTCAATAGCTGATTTCCCTTAAGGGAAATCTGCTAAAAAAAATAAATAACTTTTCACAAAGAATTAGACAATTTTCACATATGCTAGAACTATTCTAATGACACACATGAAATTCACATCCAGCTTTACTTTTAGCAGATTTCCCTTAAGGGAAATCAGCTATTGAGGTCGTACTCATGACGCGAGTTTCTAAAAATTTCTTCAAATGTCTTTCGATCCTCCCCAGGAGATGACGAAAATGAGGTCCGTTCAAAATTATATATACGAGTATATATATATATATATATATATATATATATATATATATATATATATATATATATATATATATATATTTGTCTGTTAAAGCTCTAGCGGTCGCAATTTTCGTTTGATCGTTACCAAACTCGATATTTAAACGTTCTATCCAAAAATAAAGATCAAGTTCGTTAATAGCTGAAATCGGACAAGTGGGAGGGGGGGGGTTTAGAGGGGAGGATTTGCGAAAATTCGAAATATCTCCTTTACTATACTTCGGATCGAAAATTTATATAGAAGCAATCTTATTGCAAATTTAAATTTACTATAAATAATGTTATTTACATTTATTCTGTATCTTGAATATTAACCGAGATATTTGCATTTTTCTTTTTTCAGCTTCTGAGATGAGATCGGCTAACTTCGGGTCTAGTCGTGAGTTTCCGTCAAGAGCTAGTTCGGGCCCTTCCCGTAACTGTTTGATTCTCTATTCTGAAATTTCTCTATTATAAAACTTCACGTGGGAAATCTGCTCCCTGCGTGACGGACTTTATTTAAAATTTTCAATTCGATAAACCAAGTATACCATAGTAGTATCATTTTCTTTCTAGCGGCCGGATTTTCGTTCTTGAAGAATTCGGGATACAGTGGTTTATAATTCCCGAGGTAAGTAAACTGGGCTGTTGAAGTCTTGAGCAAAGGTTATATTCTGGATCCGGAAACCATACTTTACTAGAAGAGTTTACTATAGAGTAGAGTAAAATAATTTTGGAAAAAAAAACTCTGGGGATTAGAGAGTTGAGGCGTAGGACCATTGGCGTGGGAAAAAAAGTGATGTTTATGTGAATGAGATTTCTCCGAAGCAAAGAACCCTGACCATTACAGAAGAAACAAACCATTACAGACTATTTCGGGACAAACATTAGGTTTTACAAATTTTTTTTTATCCCCAATACGTACGGAAGAATTTTCGGCCATCTTTTAACTCCTCCCTCCACCCCCTATAGACAATTCGGATTAAAAAATGTAAGTGTAGAGCTAGTGTTCTAAATCCAGCCTTTTTTGAGTTATGCGAAATACGCACGCATGTTCATACGCACAGCCGTCACACCGAAACTACTGGGGTAAAATGGGTTGGAGGAGGGTCAAAACGGATAAAACCTTTGAAATCTCGATACCGGAAATTTTCGCGTTTCCAATACTTCCTTTACTTCGTACAATGAACTTCAAGAAAATAAAAAGCTATTCTATAATTCCATATTGCACCCAGTGCCCCAAGGGTTGGATTTACGGCAATTATACAGATCTCTGGACTCCGATTGACGACACAATGTGTATGTGACTTCTTGAGTATAAGAAAGACACTAGATTGTCTTAACTTCATACCATATGAGGCTCCTTAGTAGTGTGGGTTGATACTTTGTGAATCGAACAGGTTTGTCTCTGAGAGCATTGTGATCCCATAGGATCAGTTGGTCCTTAGAAGACGAGAGCTAGAGATTCATACTCCCAAATCTTCCGGAGAAACCGATATAAGACATTTATTGAATTAACTTTCCATATGTTTGGCACTTCTGCGTTAACTGTTATTGAATTATTACCTTTTTTCTATATATTCCTGAAAAAACATTCTATTTTCCTAATACCAGCGTTAAACGAACACTCTTTGATGTTCTGCAAATTGTCATATAAATGACAATACATAATATAGAAGTCTTAAGTGCAGAAATTTGCCCTTGGCTTTATTCAGAATAGGTTTGACAGTCTTTCAGAATACGTTTATATCAGCATATCACGAAGTGGGATGCTCCCGCCAGTGTATATATAGTAATACTAATGCCATATCTATCGGTTGATGCCGTCATTACTGTCTTATCGTCGAGTGAACGTGGCAAGTGCTTTCGGTTTGACTGGCTTCAGGATGGTGGCTTCGCACCGGAACCACTTCCCAGACTTGACTGACAATAACTTGTACATGGATTGTCTTAATAAGTTTGGTTTCAAAGAGGAAATAAAAAGGCCTCGTTCCTTCACAGTTGTTTATTCCCAGGATGCCATATACATACAAATGGACTACAAGTATGTTGTCCGTAATTGAAATGGCTCACTTAGGAATGAATCCAAACATCCATTTGAGGTGCTGGGGGAATTATCATCTCAGGAAACAAAAAGACAGGCCTTGATCCTTCACAGTTGTTTATTCTTTGCGACAGAGCGCTTTCAGAGCATACGTTTCATCATCAGTGCTCTCTTCAAAAGGTTGTTACAGGAACCAAGAATTCCCCGTGAACTGTGAAGGAACGAGGACTTTCTTTTCTTACCTGAGATGATAATTCCTTCACCATCCAGCCCATCAATAGTTGATGTTTCATTCCTGAGTGAACCTTTTCTATAATTGACTGCATACTTGTAGTACATTTATATGAAGTATTGCATCAGGCATTGGGTTGTCGATCCCTACCCAATGTTCGTTATTTGTCAAATTTCTGAAGTTAAGTAACTACAACCTGTTGGCTCGTTTTCAAATACTCGTCAGCTCTAATTACGATAAGCAATATTCATATGTCTCGATCGCTCGATGATCCTTACGAGACCAGAACTTCCTGTAAAAGATTACAGGAATATGGATATGCAGTTCATTTCTGAAGTGAGAATATTTCTGCGGGAATATCACAGTGTGCCCTATCCTGGACGTTCTCTTCACAAAGCAAAAGTGTTGATGGCTATCCCTCCCTTAGTACTGACGAAGGTTGTTGAGTGGGGATTGTAAGGCAGAAGCAGAAGATGCTCCGAGGTCAGGAACTAACGTGTTAACTCATTAATCTCCCTGGCTGGAAAGGTGGAGAGGAAGGATGAATAGCGGCCCACAACACAATACGCCCAGCACTCACTCTTAATGGGACCGCCATTCTTAGAGCCCTTCGCGAAATATTGGTCTTCTCCTACCAACATCTTCAAATATTTTCACGTCCGCCCCCTCCCTTAATATACAACCTGAGCAACGGACACCACTCCTGCACTTTATAGAAATACATTTTGTATATAAAAGAAAAAATTCTGATAAGAGCAACATGTTAATTCTTTGTACACCCATTAAATTAAATAGACAAAAATTTTTGTTCTACTTCATTTGAAATTATTTCACTTGAAAGCGACATGATATATTTCGGAACCAAAGCACCATCGAAAACTGTTCTGAAGCGTATTTTATAGATTCTTTTTCGGCTAAGCATATATGGTTCTTTGTTCATATGTACTTAGAATTAGAAACTTTTTATTTCCTCTGAAGCCTCCTGTTACTCCATTAGAAACACAAATAGACGTTACAATAATCCCAAATCTGAAATGTCAACATTCTAAGGCCAGCCGTTTTAGCAGATTTCCCTTAAGGGAAATCAGCTATTGAGGTCGTATTCATGACGCGATAGTCGAAAAAAATCTACAAATGTCCATCAATCCTACCCTGGAGATGACGAAAATGAGGTCCGTTCAAAATTATATATATATATATATATGCCTGTTAACGCTTTAGTGGTCGAAATTTTTGCTTGATCGTTACCAAACTCAGTATTTAATCGTTGTATGTAAAAAGAAAGATAAAGTTCGTTAATGGCTGAAATCGGACCAGTGGGAGGGGGGTTTAGAGGGTGGGGATTTTTAAAATTCAAAATATCTCCATTAATATGCGTCGGATCGAAAAATTGTATAAAATCAATCTTATTGCACATTAAATTTACTATAAATATTGTTATAGTATATTATAGTTTATATATTGCACATTTATTCTCTATCTTGAATATTAACCGAGATATTTGCATTTGTATTGTGTGTGTGGTTGGCAGAAGTCAGCTATATGCGGGACGTTCCGCCGAAAGCTAGTTTGGCCGTTTCTGTAAGTGTTCGTCCCTCATGAATTGGTTTAGAGATTCTTACTACTACAGTTATTAGTATGCAGATTTCTCTATTGTAAAACGTCTCGGGTGGTAAATCTGCTTAGTTTATGCAGCCCATGCATG
Organism: Riptortus pedestris; assembly: GCA_019009955.1. Lineage (NCBI taxonomy): Eukaryota > Metazoa > Arthropoda > Insecta > Hemiptera > Alydidae > Riptortus > Riptortus pedestris. The sequence goes on from CM032228.1 coordinate 52,500,985, forward strand.
ACGGACTTTATTTGATTTGTGCGAGATGTGCACCCAAATACTACATAGGATCATGTATATTCAAGTATAGCCGTCTCGCCGAAACTAGTCGAAATGGATCCAATGTGAGTCTGAACTGATAACTACGTTGAACTCTGAAAACCGGAAATTTTCGCAATGCTTTCTTTACTTCGTACAACGAACTAAAATAAACAATTCTATAATTCCAAAGTCTTTCCACTCTACTACTGGTTCCAAACTAGTTGTGAGATTCGCTACAGCGTTAGAGGTTATTGCAATGTTATTGTTCAGTCGTCAGTTTGAATTTTTAAATTTCCCGCGCTCGCTGGGTTCATAGACACGCCACACACACATGCATATCGCCAAGGCCGTGGCTAGAGCGGAAAAACACATGCAGTTCAAGAAGGCATCGGCTAGAAAAAAGGACACAGTCAGTTGGAATTCACCCGTGATAGAGTTACAGTCAGTTTTTCTTCTCCCGCAAAGCTGCCATCCTGTGCTGATCGCCGCAACCGGCTGGACGTCGGATCTTCTACGGAACACAGAAAACAGCAACGGAGGAGGACTCCACTTCTAGGAACGTATTCGTTTCCCGCAGGTGCCTATTTTAATAATGCTAGCATTATTTGCGCAAATTATCAAAAGAGTACTCACACAATATAGGACAAATCGCTTATTCTATGTATATATTTATATTGCCACTAAATTAGTTTATAAAGTTAAGTTCTTTCTGTTTCTTGCTCAACCTCTATTTATAAAGTGTATTATATGTAGTTTTAATCAATTCAATATACTTCTTAGGAAAACTCAAATAGTTACTTTTGTTATTTCCCCTCATCTTTCCACAAGAAATACAAAATGGTTCAGTCTAATGCTCTCTCTTATTCTTGCCTTTAAAAAGCTTCCCGCCATTAGAGTTATATATATGCGTTTTCAACGTTAACATCATGTGACTTCATTGTACTCCTTTTGTGTTAGCTAAACAAGTTTTTTGGAATTCACTTAATTTGAAATATATATACATTAACTACTTTTTAATGGATCAGACCAAAACTACCATGGGATATAATTTATAGATCGTTTTACTTTAAATAAATAAAAGGTCCTATATTGATCTTTTGTATTCTCTAATAGGTTAGGAAAAATGTGCATTTTTTTCCATCCTACACTAAAAAAGATATGTGCACAACTAGACATCATAGCAGTCCTAAATATGTATGTCTGGAATATCCATCATCTATCATTATGACTAATTTTGTTTGAGTAGTGCCATGTACGTATCTCCGTAATATGCATCTGTAAACACACGGGTGTGCAACAACCATGGGTTCATGGGGGGTCAAAACGCAAAAACTAATAATACTAGTTATCATTGTGATTACAATACTTTCTTTACTTCGTAGAAAATGATGAAGGTTAATTCACATCAATAAAGGTAATAGAATGGGGCCAAGTAATAAGAAAATTCATTGAAAGGAAATAAAAATTGCCTTTAAATCTTTAAATGTTACTTGTATAAAACACAAAACTTTATAGAGAGGATAATATTGATCGAAATGTTACAGCGTCCGTCTGGGAAATAATATATGTATATTTAAAAATATATGTGTCAAAGACAATATAGTGTAAAGTTTTCTCAATTGCCATTATTAATTTTATAAATATGAAATACTAACAGTTATTGTCTGTAGCATTTCTTGGACTTTGCGGAAACTATAATGGAATAATGTTCGAACCTAAAATTTACAGACAGATATTAAAGTAATAGTAAATTTAAAAAAAATTGATCTAAATGAGATAAAGAGATAACTTCATATATTAATCATAAATGAATAGATAAATTTTATTTACCTACATTGTATTTTAATGTTATATTATTCATGCTCGGCCGATCATCTTATGAGTATGGTAGTGGCAAATAAATTATCTTCTGATGATTTTCAAAGCGTGTATTTGCAATAATGTGGCATTTAATTCTTTTAAATCCTTTTTTTGAGAAAAAAAAATAATGGCTATAAATAGCGTATCATTCACACACCTCCTGTAACCTCGGTAAGTAAATATTTTATAGTTATGTAATGCAATATTTATACTAGAGGAATAGTTAGATTATTTGCTTAAAAGTAATAGTTTGTGTATGTTAGCCCTCTGGTATTTTTTTTTTCATTGTAAGTTTTCTTGAACTTTAATTAAGTTGGTAAATAAATAACAGTTTTTTTGAGAATTGAGCAACCTGAACATTTATATAATAACGGAAATTTTATATAAATAAGATGAATGTAAGAAGGGATAATGGCTACCAGTATTGGGTCATTCTCTCATCTGCTATTATTTTTGTGGTTTTATATTTAATACTCATTTTTTGCAATATTTATGGTCGTATAGAAGATTTAAAACTCTTGTGAGTTTTTATTTATTAACGTTTACTTTGTGTTACTAGAGCCATTTGAGGTGGGTTATCTACAGGTTACCATCCTTTTCTAGGATTTCATTTAATGAGTCCGTTGCTAAATAAATTCCCATTCCACAGGGTGGAATATAACTCACCACTCAAGGTTTACCGTGTGAGATTAAGACACAATCTTAAAATCACATGGCTAACGAATGCTCCTTATATGTTTCGTAAATGTATTTTAAGTCCAAGAAGCTAATTATCAAGCCTATTAATCCAATAAGGTTTCCTTTGAAGTTATGATTTGATATGATGTCCTTTTAGAGTTATCTGAAGTATTTATTTTTGAGCGGTTCTATAAATATTTATTATTTGTGAAAAGCATATTAAAGTGAAATCATAATTCCTTTATCTTTAGTAGTTCTTAGAGAATTCCTAATCGATAGCAGAAAAAGAAGAACGTGGAGCGAATAGGTAAGAGAGATATTAAGTCATTGCATGGAAAATTTCCAAGAAATCAAGGTTCGTTTCTTTGTGATGAGAATAAAAAGAACTCATTTTTTTTTTATTTTGGACTAGAGGAACTAGAGTAGAAGGTGCTGAGAAATGTGCTCTAACAGCAGGACAGTGCTAACTAACCTCGAAAAGAAGAGGAGTAAGGTTTTTTTTTTTCCTTTGGCGAATTGGGGTGCCTTGGATATCTGGGAGTCTCTAATAGAATTAGCAGAAGGGCGAGTCAAGGAAAACTAATTACTACACCGAGGTGTAGCCCCGAAGAATCAATACGTCTTATCTACGCTCTAAGTCTCCCGCTCTCCCAGACCTTTCCATTACAGGAGCTCCGCGACTCCCATTTCTGAGTGGATATTCCGCCTTCTGGGCCTTCCCTTCAGAGCGATAGGCCCGTGTATAGTCCCTTTCAAGGGGCTGGTGTTGGAGGTCTTTCATGGCCTTTGCAATATATTCAAGTAATCTGGTCAAGAAACATGGCTCGAGAAGATTCTCATTACCCGATCCCAGGAAACGATTTCCACAGAGGGCCAAGCATCTTTCAACAGGATATCCTTGGATTAAAAAACTCCGATTAAGTTTTACTAGAAAGACTCCGAAAAGGCAGCATAAGATTTACGAATAGTTATCTTATGAGAGAAGATCAACCCCCGATATGTGGGAAGTGTAACAAGAATTTAATTATCTACTATATATTAACGAAATGTTCCAAAAGAATGCAATATTTCCAATAATAAAGCATTCGCCTTTGCGGGTCGCCACAAAGAGCTAGAGAAATTATTTAATTTTATGAAAATTACAAATTTGTATAAAGAGGTGTAAGTCTACATACGACATACAATATGAAGTATATAAGTAAATATAAATAGGTATATATTAGTACAAGTTCATGTATGTATCTGGGTAAACAAAAAAATTAAAAGTATTAAAAAAAAAAATTTAATTAAAATAAAAAAGTGAAAGAAAGAAAAGTAAATATTTAAATCTTAAAAAAATGTTCCTACCATTGTGACATAAGAATAATTAAAAATAGATGTAAGAATTGTGCCAAAATTAAGATGTAGGTTAAATTATAAATAACATTATAAATTAAAAATAACATTAGAAACTAGTTCGATTTTTTTCGGGGGAAAGGAATTTATTTAGTGACGAAATTCATTAAATAACATCCTAAAATCCCACCCTGGCTAGCAAAGGGTGGTAAACTGTGGATAACCCGTCCCAATTAGCCTTAGTTGCAAAAAGTGGACGTTAGTAAATAATAATAATAAAAATAATAATAATAAATGAGGATATAACAATTTTTACAAACTAACATAAACACAATTTACTCACAAAATTCAGGTACTAATCCAAAACGAGAGTTATAGATATTACCGGGCTATGATAACCAAGTAGTTTTCTGCGCTAAAACCTTATGTAACAAAGATAGGAAAAAATCCGTCACGCAGGTACTGCGTAAACTAAGCAAATTTCACTCCAACTGGAACCTGATGATCTCATCTCAGCAGTATGAAGCCTTTTTAAAAAGGAATTCAAATGTTAGCAGGATTTGAAATCTTTAGCGAATACTTGAAATGAAAATCGGAAGAGTAGAGGTTAGGGTTTTCAAAAGTCAGAAAACAAAACAAAAATCTCAGAAAACATCTAGAAAACAATAGTTATAGAAAATTAAAATACCTACAATTATATTGCATTTTCCGATTCACCTCAACAGGGAAATGCCGAATGTGGGTAGACCAAATAGAAATCATGTAGTTTAGAACGTTAACTCATAAAGTCACAATCACTTAGTAAAATTTCAATAAAACAATATTTAGTATTTGTGCTTCAAATAATGGGGTTCATGATATAATAGCTCATTGTTAATATGTTCTGAGTTGAATCGGGGGTTTTGGAAGGTTTAACATAGAGAAATCAAAGATCTCGGTGAATATTCAAGAAAAACTGAAAACGAATATTAGAACGTTTGGAGGAAATTCTATTCAACGTATAATTGGAGATATTTTGAATTGTCTACATCCGCTTCCTCCCAGTTCAGCCATTCACAAAAGACCTATAGTTTTATATAAAACATTTATTGAGTTTGATAACGATAAAACGAAAATTGCGTGAGCAAGATGCTTTAAAGTCACACATACACACACACACACACACACACACACACACACACACAAACACACACACACACACACACGATTTTCAATGAACTTCGTGTCCTGGGTAGGATAGGTTGACATTTGAAATATTTTCCCGAATGGCGTCGGGAGTACAACATCAATAGTTGATTTACCTTAAGAGAAATCTGCTAAATACATGTGTTACATTGCCATTAGGAGTTTTTTTTTTTTCTTTTTTTTTTTTTTTCAAAGTACTCGGAAATTTACATTGTTTATATTATTACGATATTTACTGAGTACGCAGATTTAGATTTAGAATTCATTGATCAGCAAAAAGATAGTTTTATACATCGTTAATTTTAATAGATCTCATTATTATCATTTACTACAATTATTGGTAGTTTTTGGAACATTTCCAAATTACCCAAGTTTAAAATAAATTGAGTGAATTTTGGAATATGTGAATTTTTTACGTTTCTTTCATATTTATCTTATAGTCATCTCCACAATATTTTGAAGTTTAATTTCTTCAAACAAAACGTTTTCTCAAGTCTACAGTTCCACTGTTTGCTTGCCCGTAGCAAAATATTTTTATCTAAAATTTCATTTATCTTCGTATTATGAAAAAAACCTGGTAGCGGACCGGCATGCATGCTACCGAAATTGAAAAGTTTTCCCCGGGAAAACCAAACCCTAGGATTGAAGTAGTATCTTACTTTTCAGGTATATTTGATCCATGAGGAAACAAAAGGGTTAGGGAATGGCAAGAGAACCCTTGTAGCTGAAGTGAAGGTAATAATGAGAAATGACCTCTGGAACTTTGGATTAAAGGAAATAAGAGCTCAGTTGATTTTTCAGGGAGAATCCTTTTGTAACCGGATTTCCTGGGCTTCTTTTACCTTGATTTCTTCTCTTTTCTTCAAAGTTGTTGTGTTGTTCTAAGTTGTTTAGTGCTTCCGGTTCATGGAAGCTTCTAGACATTTTCCCAAAATGCATAAGAATCTTATTGCTTTTCCTATTAGCAGAGTTCCCTTAAGAGAAATCGGCTATTGAGGTCGTACTCAAGAAGAGATTTTCAAAAAAAAAACCAATGTTTAGAGTTAATACCCGTTGTTGGCATTTGTTAATAATAAAATTAATTTTTTATGTAAGTCTTCACTGTCCTCCAAATTGTCATATTTCCCGTCTCCTGTGCATTATGCATAGATTTCGGCTATTAAGGACAAAATATTAACATTGATTTGAATTAATTTTTCCAGCTGAGGTACCTGATTGTTCAAATAGGAATGAATTGTTGAGCATATCAATATTTCTACGCAAATTACTTGCTCCACACATTGTTCCTGGAGAAATGTATATAAAAAAAAAAGTTAATCTAAATAACAAAGTAAACAACTTTTGTTATGTGCATGTTTGTCGAAAAACAAATAGACAATGAAATATCGCGAATTTTTATTTTCAGGCTTCCCTTATAACCCCCACTTCTGTTCGTCTCAGAGGATATTAATATAGCCTAAAGTCTAAGTTGGGTTAGTAGTAATACACATACCATAAAATTCGGTTCAGCCGTTTATGCGTGAAAAGGTAACAAACAAACAAACAAATAAACAAACAAACACACACGAAAGAAACAAAATGCAGTTATGGTGTCTATGACATGTGAAACGAAAAGTTATCGTGAAATTTCGCGAAAAAAACCAATGTACAGACAGAGGTTACAATTTAATATATATATACACACACTTGTATGTTACCGTTCTAGCGGTCGCAAGTTTTGTTTGATCGTTACCAAACTCGATATATTTGTTTCATAGAAAACTAAATGCCGAGTTCATTAAAATCTGAAATGAAACCAGAGGTGTGGGGAGGGGGGGGGGTCAGAAGTGGGATTTCGAAAATTAAAAATATATCCGTTATTATGAGTCGGATCGAAACGATGTATTGAAGCAATCTAATTGCTAATTTAATTGTCTAACAATGTTATTATACAGATTTAATCTATATTTTAAATATTAACAGAGATATTTCCAATTTCGGTAAACACCCACTCCAACTCATGCGAGAATAGCAATACGCTGTTGTATCATAACTTTATTCTAAGCAGAAATACCAAATATTGTTTTCAAGAGAACTTCATTATGCGAAATACATGCAACGTTGTTGTCTTTTAAGACTTATGATTTTAAGTTGTTGTTTCTAAAATGTTAGTTTGATCTATACCCTACTCTACATGTCACATCCATCCCTACTTCGTTTCTCCCATCGTAAGAAGCCTGTGTGAGCAGAAATTGAAATATGCCCTAGAAACGGGATTTTTAGTAACTCAGATTCTAAAATTAAAATCATACAATTATAAGTGGGTCATAAAGCATACAAATACAAATTACTCTCTTAATAATAAACAAAAGTATTTAACAAAACTTGTAAAAATAAAATGCTTAACAAGGTAGGTTCTATAACATTTTTTGACAAAACTGAGGTATTCTGTAACGAAGTAGATGTAACGATCGTGTTTAAAAAAAATAACAGAAAAGATGGATTATTAGGGTATAAATATTCAAAACTAGGGTGTATCCTTGCCAAATCACGCACTTGACAAATGCTTTAGTATAGGAAAAGGCCGCGAACCAAGAACTATTCTCGTTTCTTTAAAGAACCATAGAATTAATGCCTTTCTTGTGGCTAAGCAAGAAATATTCGAATTAAAAACCATAGAATTAGTCACGACTGATCTCCAGAGGATAGAGAGGAAGGAAAATGAATCTTCGCATGGATCAACCAACTGAAATTAATGGGCTAAAATGCTTCATACAGGAAAGGATTTTTTAAATTTAGAGGCAAACTTAACCGACTAGGCGAAGCAGAAAATATAATAAAATTACCTCAGACCAATATTTCCGACGATGTTGACCAAATCGAACAATGGAAGAAGAGAAGGAAAATCTAGGATAAATTGAAGCAATTTCATTTCCTGCCAAGATCCAACTCAATGTTTGCCCCAACCCAAGTGGTCATAGAATACTTCCTGACTCTACATCATCAGGTAATGGGTACTTCATATCGGATCATCGCAGCTCCTAACAAACAAGTCACAACTCGTAAAATTAATTATACTAACTCACTGTATTCTCAAAATATCGATTTTAAATTCAAATATTTCTACAAATAATTTAGCATTATGTGCCCAAGAAACGTGGTTAATAGACAACCATTTCATCCTCCCACCTTGCCTACCAAATTATTTACCCTTTTTACTGAATTCCGTCACTAAATAAATTCATGTTGCCCAGGCGGGAATCGAACTCGCCACTCTAGGTTTACCATGTTCTTTAAGGCCAACGCTTTAACTCACATGGCTAGCCTGAGCCCCTTTCGACTTTATAGAACGTATAACAATTTATCTTTGGCTCTTTAGCTTTTGCAATTGTTGGCATTTTATCTGTTATAATAATCTGTTTTCATAAGTTGTTTGGAAATGGAATCATAAGGCATGAGTAAAGAATAAATAAATGCTACATAAAAACTTAAAACTGTGGTTCATAAAATACGAGTACCTGCTTAATTAATGCATCTTTTAGTAGTTATTCTTCTTTTATTGATTGACTAAAAATATTTCACAAAAATATGCCTCAGACCATCAAAGCGGATGTAATTTGCAATTAAGCAAAATATATATATTTAACAAAAAAATTTGGAATTCTACGCAGTTCTATTGTATATTCTTCAGATTCGCAAACAACTACACCTACAAGCATATTTTCTTGGAAACCAAGATGAACTTTTTCTTTTATTTTCATTTTTTTAGAATATATTATAAATATTAAGAGTATTGATAAGTTAAATAATGTATTATTTTTTAGAAAATTTATTTATTATTAGCAATAATCCCTCCAGAACTCGCGTCAAAATGAGTGACCGGAGAAAGCGCGGGTGAGTATTTTTTTCACACCACCTATTTCCCTCAAAAATAGTAGGTAAATAAATTATTTTCTAAAAAAAATGTAGTTATTATAAATATCAAATACTAATATAAAATAATAACATTATTCAAAATTTATCGTACAGGCATTCTGTTTTGAGGAAACATTATGTCAAGCCACTTAAGAAGCTAATACAACTAATACAAATTTTGTTCTCCACAAGAATGACAAACATCAAAGGAATGTTCATTACAAACATTTTCTACATGTTTGGCAACTCTTTTTTGAGTTTTTGTATTTTCTCCTTGGACAATAGGCACAAAACTGCGACGAGGTTCTAGAACCAGAACAAGTGGGATTTTCCTCTTCTACACCAGCAATCCTCTTCATTTTGTTCCTTCCTAATAGGGGCATGGTGGTCAGTTGTGAACGGTTGATCAGGTGAGGTTTGATAAGTTCCAGTGCTAAAAAACAGTTTTCGGTAAATCACCAAAGCACTCGTTCGATGAGAAGAAATCTCATATTAAAAAAGAAAAAAAAACCTCCACCAGAACTTGCTTGATGAGAAAAACACTTAAAATATGCCAGAAAAACGTTGCGCCAGAACTCGCACTGTGAGAAAAACACTCACACTTAACTTATTCCGGCTGATTAATTTTGTCCTGGCGATAGTCAGTTGATACTAATGATAGGGAGTCAGAGAGAGTGGTAAGAGAAGGCTACAAGGTGTAGCTAGAGACAGTAGCACTATCTCCAAATACGTATAATAATAGATATAACTTTTTTCATCGGGGTGTGAGTATTTTGCTCATGGCGCGAGTTCGGGAGAGTTAATAAAATTTTTGTCCGTTGTTACTTCGCTGTTAACGTCTTATACTTAATATATAAATATAATATATAATAATATAAAACTATTGTATATATTGTAATTTATAAGCTAATAATAAGTTTCTACTGAAATTAAGTGTGTTCTACTGAAAGACTGAAGAGCTAACAAATTAACAACAAATGGCCAAACCCCCTGGCAACGTTATGTATTTATGGAAATAAATTATTATCTATTTATCAAAATATTCAAAACTAAAGTCAAACATCTAAATAATATTTTCTATATCGTTTGGCAAAAATAAATAAACCAAATAGAAAATCCAGATTTATTCGTATTTTCAGCCTTAGAACAATGTTTAGCTCATTCAAATAAAATAGCTTCTCTTTGGGGATGTTCACAACAGACGCTGCTGGTAGGCTGTAATTGCAATTCCTGGATTTCAATTGAGAAGTCAATATCTTCAATACCTTGCGGTGGTGACATATTTTTTCAATCCAAACAGTTTCACTTCTTAATTATTCGACGACCCTCGCTATCTTATTAGTAACAATCAAAAACTGGAAAATACCAGTAATGTCTTTGTTACACATGGGCCCTTGAAAGTTAATTTACTGGTTATGTTTTTAATTATTTTTAGTCCATTACTTGGATATTCCAAGAAACACGCTTTTTGAAAAACATCTCAATATTCCTACAGTAGCCAACCAGCTGAAAGTGCGCGTGGGCTACCTATTATATTTCCCGGAAGAATTTCTTTTTTTAATCATCTTTTTCACTTATTTAGATTTTCCTCTTGATTGAGTTTTTCGTTACACAGGACAGTGAACTTAGTTTTCCTTATTTTTACTTGGAAATATAAAATATTCTCAAATATGTAAATATGTTCACTAACACTCTAATATGAAAATGTATTATGAAAAATTTTAAAACATAGTAAAACTGAAAATTTTAAAACCTTATCAAAACCTAACATTTAATTTCATATGAATTCATTGTTTACTCATTTATTTTTTTTTGGGGGGGGGGTGGGGGTTCTCTATAGACTTTGGAGAAATTACATAGACTAAAATTCTTCTGATAGGCCCTCTTTAATCGAAAAACATTACAGAGGCTCTAATGTAAATTCATTTACCGGGTGGTTTGCTTATCGACCACTCGTAAACCTAACACCCGCTCTTGTAATAATATATAATGTTTCCTGTACTGTACTCCAGTATAAAATACGTAAGATGTAGCTAAGGCACATTTTATGGTCATTTCACGTAAAGTAGGTTTTCTACTGTGCGATAATAAAAATATTAAAATCCATGTTTTGAAGATATTTTATTTATAAAGCGTTGGACTGAATCTCACATGGTAAACCTTGTGTGGCGAGCTCGATTTCCTCTTTGGTGACTGGAATTTATTTAGTGTTGGACTCATTAAATAAATTCCTTAGTCCCAACCTGGCTACAAAATGGTGGTAAAGTGTAGATAACCCGTTACAATTAGCCATAGTAGCAAAAAGTGGAGGTTGATCTTATTATTATATATCACAACGATTTCGTGTAAAGGGCCTATACACGTGTAAAATAAGTTTAATGAAATATTTATACATCTATGTCCCAGAGAATGAACATGAAAGCAAATTTATGCAAATTCCTCGTATACAATTCCACAAGTACAATCGATCAGAAATTTTCCAGTAAGGAAATAATTTACATATCATTTTATAATAATCAAAAACTATCCTATACACATCTTCTGTTTCTCTAATATGCACGGAGAAATTTGATATTTTAAGATATTACCCTTAGTTGATATTAATCTAAAGTGTAGTAGCACAACGTGGTGTTGCAACAATACTAAATATGAAATTTCAACATTTTAAAGCTAGTCCTCTTTGATTTAAGCAAGTCACTATATATATATATATATATATATATATATATATATATATATATATATATGTGTGTGTGTGTGTATGTGTGTGTGTGTGTGTGTGTGTGTGTGTGTGTGTGTGTGTGTACAAAGGTATCTCTGAAACGTCTGAAGGTTGATTCAGGGCTTAAAAGTGCTAGTTCCATTCGAATACGAAACCGAGAGATTTTTACGATTACAAAATTCAGAGTTGTATTTATTTCCCTTCTTACAAAAAAGTAAAAATATATAAATTCATGTAAAATAACTGAATTTTCTTGATTAGAAAAAAGTAGAGGAATTCTTATTGTATTAAGTGTATCGGAGGTACGGATGGTAGCAGTTGAAGAAGCTGGAGGTGGTTCATAGAGTTACTCTAACAATCCAATTGGACCTAAACAATCGTCCTGAATCGAAGGGATTTGGGATTCGCCGCCTCGCGGAACTAGGAAGCCCCAAACAATTCCGAACCTGCTCTCTCGTTACCTTCAATAAAACTTACCCCTTCGCTCTCTAACAACCCTTATCTACTCGGATGCACAGCCCTACTCAATAAATAAATTGACAACGATATTGAAATGAGTTCGGTATCCTGAAGAAAGTAAACTATTACTACCGGTTGAAACGAAACTAACTCTGTGATACCCGAAGCACGGAGTTGGAGGTGGAACATGAAATGGTATTGCGTCAATTCCGTTTTGTTAAGATTGAAAATTTAAAAGCGGGTGATACAAAATATTTACTTATGATTTACTGAGATAAAAAAAATTAATATCCCTTGCTTTAAATGGTTATTGTTGTTACTCATTAACGTCCGTCATGACGGAAAGAAGGTGCATATATACTTTATTATTACCACCTAGCTCTAGTGGTCGCAATTTTTGACTGATCTTTACCAAACACGATATTTAAACCTTTTATGTAAAAATGAAGTTCGTTAATGAATGAAATCGTATAACTTGGAGGGGGGGGGAGAATTAGAGGGTGGAGTTTTAAAATTCAAAATATCTCCGTTGTTATACGTCGGATCGAGAAAGTTTATAACAATAATCTTATAAGCAATTTAATTTTCTATAAAAGTTGTTATATATGTTTTTTCACTACCTTGAATATTAGCCGATATATTTGCATTTATTTTTTTTCGCAAGCCATACTTTGTAAGCCATTCTCTGACTGGCACGGCTAGTCGAAGGTCCTAGATTTTGACGTTGCCGTTAGTTTAGCTACCTCTTTATATTAAATTTTTCTCTGATGAGGCGTCATGTGGACGAGAAACTAGTCGAGAATTAAAAATGATATTTAAACGTTTCATTTAAATATGTAAAACTAAACATCAAGTTCATTAACGGCTGGCTGAAATTGGAAAGGGAATTTTTAAAATTAAAAAAAAAGTCCGTCACGCAGGGGCTGCGTAAACTAAGCAGGTTTCCCACGTGAAACTTTACAATAGAGAAATCCGCTTAATAACAGCTGTAGGAAGGGATCTCTAAACCTATTCACGAGGGACGAATAGTTCTGGAAACGGCCACCAGAGCTCTCGGCGGAGAGTCCGGAACATGGAGGGGTTCCGTCGACCACACACACAATACAAATGCCAATATCTCGGTTAATATTCATGATACAGAATAAATGTATAGACCAATATTTATAGTACATTTAATTTACAATAAGATTGATTCTATACAATTTTTCGATCCGACGCATAATAACGGAGATATTTTGAATTTTCAAAAATCCCCCCTCTAAACCCCCCCTCCCACTGGTCCGATTTCAGCCATTAACAAACTTGATCTTTCTTTTTACGTAAAACGCTTAAATATGAAGTTTGGTAACGATCAAACAAAAATTGCGACCGCTAGAGCGTTAACAGACAAATATATATATATATATATATATATATATATATATATATATATATATATATATATATATAATTTTGAACGGACCTCATTTTCGTCATCTCCTGGGTAGGATCGATGGACATTTGAGGAAATTTTTCAAAACTCGCGTCATGAGTACGACCTCAATAGCTGATTTCCCTCAAGGGAAATCTGCTAATATCTTCGTTGTTAGACGTTGGATCGGTAAATTTTATAGAGCCATCTTATTGATAATTAAATGTTCAATAAATGTTATAAATATATTTTTCTCCATTTTGAATATTAACCGAAGTATTTGCATTTTTACTTTCCAGCATATATTAAACCGCCACTTTTATTTACCACACTTTAACAATAAGCAACAGAACAATTTTCAATATAGATCTTCATTAGACGTTTTTACACTCTTAGCTCGAAAATATTTATTAATCGTATACCATACTTGATATTTAGCCGTTTTATGGAAGACTTAAGTTCTTAGTCAGTAGTGGATGAAAACGGACTAGGAATAAGGGTTGGTTTAGAAGGGGTGAATCCGAAAATTCAAAATATATCCGTAATTATGAGTCGTATAAAAGAATATTATAGAAATAACCTTGTTAAACTATTAATATTCTACAATTGTTGTCTTATACATTTTTTCGTAGCTCAAATACTTAGCACGTTATTCAGTCTTTGTAATTCTTTTCAGTAGAGTTCCTTTACTACACATCGTAGTTTTCCTTAGTAATAGAAAGTCCGTCACGCAGGGGCTGCGTAAACTAAGCAGATTTTCCACGCGAAGTTATACAGTAGATAAATCTGCCCAATAACATCTGTAGTAGTAAGGTATATCTAAACCTATTCAAGAGGGACGAGTAGTTATGGAAACGGCCGCCAGAGCTCTCGGCGGAAATTCCCGAACATAGCCGACCCCTGTCGATCATACACAGAATACAAATGCAAATATCTCGGTTAATATTCAAGATAGAGAATAAATGTATAGAACAATATTTATAGTAAATTTAATTTGCAATAAGATTGGTTAAATACGATTTTTCGATCCGACGTGTAGTAACGGAGATATTTCGAATTTTCAAAAATCCTCCCCTCTAAACCCCCCCCTCCCACTGGTCCGATATTAGCCGTTAACGAACTCGATCTTTCTTTTTACATAAAAAGACTAAATATCAAGTTTGGTAACGATCAAACAAAAATTGCGACCGCTAGAGCGGTAACAGACAAATATATATACAGTTTTGAACGGACCTCATTTTCGTCATCTACTAGGTAGGATCGATTGACATTTGAAGACAAATTTTGAAAGTTCCGTCATGAGTACAACCTCAATAGCTGATTTCCCTGAAGGGAAATCTGCTAAAAATATATGCTGAAAAGAGATCAGTAGTGTGTCACACCAGCTGGTAGGGGATCTACATTGTGTACTCAAACTCTGCGTGACGGACTTTTTCATTTATAACAATAACTGCAGTCCTACTCATGATCATCGTGTGTGTTATTAAGTCACATGGACCTCTCGAAATGGCAGCTGTTCAAAACAGAGATATTTTTAATCCAGAAAAAATATTACGTTTCCCGTTATTGTTGACAACATTAATTGACAAAAGGGATATTTCAGTCGTTTTTCATTCAGAATGGAAAATTAAAAATATTAAAAAAAAAAGTGCCTTTAGGCGGAATTTCAAACAGTTTCAATTGAAAAATATTTAATATAATGTCATTCTGCTAACATAAAAGGGCTTATGAAGGATTATTTTTCCTCTTTGCAACAGCTATTTCGATATATATCGATGTTGTCATACAGGACGGTTTTTTGCTTATTATTCCCTTTTCAGTTCTGCGAAGGAACGTGGAGCTGGTGAAATAGGAGAGAAAGAGATACTTGAAGTGTATCTGGATTAGCGTTACCTTCGTAAAAAAGGATTAAGGCAGCAGTTCAGCTAATGAAAAGATAGTCTCATTCATTCTAGTAATTTCCTTCCTATACTGAAGGCCTGTATAGCCTATACTTTCTATAGGCAAGCACAGCCTATATATTTCGAGTTTCTTTAGGAAAGCCTAAGATTACCTACAGTGCTGTGAAAAAGTCTTTGAACAAAGTATTTTTTTAAATAATCTAAGTTGGAAGAAAAGGAAAAAAACAAAATTATTGTGAAACAAATATTTTATTTAATTAAAAATACCACCTATATAATATTGGAGCGAAAAAATATTTAATAACTATTTATATAGCACAAACAAAAAATTAGTATCTAGTATGTCCTCCTTTATTTCTTTTGGCGCTCAGCAATCTATCTTTAACACTAGAAATTAAAGAGGCTATGTAATCAGGGGAAATGTTTTCCCCATTCTTCTTTTAGAATTCTCCACAGCTCTTCTAAAGAATTTGGTTGCCTTTCAATTCTTTTTCTATCAAGTAATTCCCACAAATGCTCTATAAGATTAAAATCAGGACTCTGGGGTGGCCATTCCATACATTTTAACTGCCCCTGTTCTTCTTTTCTTGCAAAATAATCTTTGATAGTTCTGGCTGTATGCTTTGGAGCATTGTCATGCTGCAAAACAAATTCCCGCCCTATAAGCCTCAACTCAGATGGTATTGCGTTAGATGTAAGAATACTGTGATATTTTTTAGCATCCATTTTCCCTTCTATTCTCACAAGATCTTCTACTCCATAGCCGGAGAAGCAACCCCAAACCATTATAGAACCTCCTCCATGCTTCATAGTTGGATTTAAGCATTCTTCCAAATACTCCTCTCCTGGCCGCCGCCTCACACACTGTCTTCTCCTAGAGCCAAACTTTTCGAATTTTGATTCGTCGTCCATAAAACTTTTTTCCAGTCCTCTTCGGTCCAATTTTCATCTTTTTTCACAAATTTCAAACGCTTTCCTTTATTTCCAAGACGGGAAAATGGTTTTTTCTTAGCCACACATCCCCTAAGTCTAAAACTTATAAGTTTCCTTCTAACCAAAGAAGAAGATACTTGTGTACCTGTGGCTTCAGCTATTTCTTGAGCAAGTTGTGTGCTATTCTTTTTGCGGTTGCGCAAAGATAACAACTTCAAATGTTTTTCTGCAGCACTGTTTAACTTTCGGGGCCTACCAGAACGTTTTAAGCCCACAATACATTTGCGTTTTTTAAATTTTTTAATAATATAGTGTATTCCTGAATAGAACCTTTCACTTGCCTTTGAATTTCACGAATAGTAAGGCCCTGCTGATACAAAATTATCACTTTCTGTCTATCAAGAAGATTAATTTTTGCCATTTCCTGAAAATCAGTTATTTTAAAGTACAGAAAAAAATAAGTTTATTAAGGAAAATTATTTTACACTATAAATTTTACTTACTGTTTGAAAAAACGCAGTATTCAATGAATAAAAACGTTTTTTTTTTGTTTTCACAAATATGTTGTTCTTTCCAACTGAACGTTTATACTGATTTCAAGAGAAAGAGATGATAATAATGTAAACATTAAGATGATGTCAATAGAAAGAATTATAAAAAGAATTTAGAACCTAATAGTGACAATATTGACAACCAGTTATAAATCCTTTTATCCACCACTGAACACATTTTTACATTAGAAAGTTAAATGCACAATACATTTAGGACTCTTAGCAAAATAATAAGTAAAAAATTAAGTGCTAAAATGAAATTATTTATATTATTCTCACAAGAACAGTTTTGTTCAAAGACTTTTTCACAGCACTGTACTTCATTTTAGCAGATTTCCCTTAAGGGAAATCAGCTATTGAGGTCGTACTCACGACGCGATTTTTGAAAAAAAATTTCAAATGTCTAACGATCCTACCCAGGAGATGACGAAAATGAAGTCAAAATTATATATATATATATATATATATATATATATATATATATATATATATATTTGTCTTTTAACGCTCTATTGGTCGCAATTTTTGTTTGATCGTTACGAAACTCGATATTTAACCGTTTTATGTAAAAAGCCAGATCAAGTTCGTTAATGGCTGAAATCGGACTAGAGGGGGGGGATTTTTGAAAATTCAAAATATCTCCGTTATTATGCATCGGATCGAAAAGTTTAAATTTACTAAATACTTTAATTAAATTTACTATAAATATTCGTATACATATTTATTCTCTATCTTGAATATTAACCGAGATATTTGCATTTTTATGAAGTCTGTGGTCGGGTATAGTTCGGATTAGGTCGGCCGTTTCCGTAACTGATCGGCTCAGGTGGAAGTTTCTTCTAACCTTACCTGTCGTTTCTAACCTTACCTTACCTTCGTTACTTTGTGAGATTTATGCTAATACGTTCTGTACCACCCCCCCCCCCCCCCCTTCTTTAGTTCTTGGACTGCTAAAATTTGAATTATTAAAATATAAATTATTCTAACAATTTATTTTAATTAACTGAAAGATTTCTCATTACCGTTTGTATTTAATCACGGTGGTGTTGTGTTACCAGTATGCAGATTTCTCTATTGTAAAACTTCACATGGGAAATCTGCTTAGTTTACGCAGCCCCTGCGTGACGGACTTTTTGTATATATAAGGGATATCAGGTTGCTCTTAAAGCACATCAAACATGCTTAATAAATAAAGAGTTCTTAAAAACCGAAGACAACTTCTAGGGCAATTCTAATCTTGCAATATACTCATGCAGTGATATTGTAATAATATAATTTATTTGTATATGAGTGAAAACATATCATCCTACTCTATTTTTAAGCTCTTTATACACATAATTTGCCTCATCAAAAAATCCTATTAAATTAAATGAACATAATGTTTGCTTGCATTTTATTTAAAATATTATCTTCTAAAGTGATATATCCGTTCCATTTCGTCCAATTGAAAAATATCATAGAAACGATTTAAAGTCCTTTTCTTGATATACAAAGTTTCCTTTTCTATTTCTAATCCTCGCGGAGGAATTAACATTTTTTTTTATTCTCGCCCCCCCCCCACCCCTTACCGCTTTAACCGATTAAGATCAGAAGTGGGGGCACACACCTATAGGTTACAACAATTCCATTGCATTTTTTATCATTTGAGGAATTTGTAAATTAAAGAAATCCTTAAACCCCTAACTAAAATTTTTGTTTAATGTGTCCTAGTGAGTGACATATGATAAAATATCATCGACTTGAAGTATTTCTGGTAATTTTGAAAAAATCCAAAAACTCTGAATATTCGTTCTACTTAAATTTTGTTTATAAAGGATAGATTTAACCACAAAGGCCGACATTATTGATTTTGTTTTAATCAATTTGAGATCGTCGCCCTTCTGCTGCAAGTTAACTTTGTTAAGCATAACAAAGATAACAGCCAAATAATTAATATTTGTTTTGCAATTGTTCGAATTAGGTTCTTTTCTTTGAAAAAAACTTAAACACATATTAAAAAATAGACGAAAATCTAAGTAAGCCTAACCTCTTGATAGGCAGTGAACTTCAGTGTGTAGAAGTGCCCAAATGAAGACTTCGTCGTTTTCCTCACTTAGCTAAGCGAATTATCAAACTTTCAAAGAATTGTTTTGTTGATTGTTGACTTTATTAAATAACATATTGTAAGGACTAGTGCAATCTAGGGCTCAGATGTTTTGCTACTAAATTCTGTCTTTGAATCACGCAGTGAATGCCCAGAACCTCAGGAACTTCTCGCTTTAAGTCAGCTATAAAATTGCGATGACGGCCAACTATAGATGGTGCACTGACAGTCACAACAGAAGCAATTTTCTTTCATGGTTTAGCTTTGTCTGTAAAAAAACATTCCACTGCCTGAAAAGTCGACCCTTCTCCAGAATGAGAAGTTCTTGGCACATATTTTCATCTTTAATATATCGACACATATCAAGAGCTTCATTGCCGAGAAATGTAAACGAGTCCAACTGGACAGAGAATCAGTTGGTCTGTAAGAAATTGCATAAAATAATTTCCACGTCCCGACAAATCTCGCCTCTGAACGGTGTTATCGCTCAAAGGAATTCTCTGTATAACATCATGTGCTGACTTGAACAATACATTGCTGAGGACATCCTCAATGGCTTGTAAAATAAGATGCTCTCCATTTGTTTGTGGTTTCTCCAACAGTAAAGGCATAACATAGAACCCTCGTATCAGATTCTTGGATAGACGCAAACGTTGGCCTTTTATCTAGTTTTTCTTCATGTGCTAGAGAGAATGACAAGCGCTTAGTTTTTATGTCAGCAAGTACTCTTGATAAGTGGTCTACCATTTTTGAGGACCTCAGGGCATCGTTATTGAATACTTTTTTTACTTATGAGACACATCGGCTTTTATTGATTTGATATTGATAGAATAAACCCAAACTTCAAGAAGTCCAGATTCTATTGTCTGCCATCATAAAACTGGGAGAACACCTGCAAATAAAAAAAAAAACTCCATCAAGCAGAGGCTGCGTTAACTAAGCAGATTTTCTACGAGTGTCTCGTATTTGAATTTATCTCAAAACGTTAAATTTCAATGATTACAATATTTGGTATTTAGTCTTCAAATCAAGTGCTTGATAACATAACAGCGTATTGTAAATATGACATGAGCAGGGGAATCAAGATAGTTAAAGAATGTATATAACAACATTTATAGAATATAATATTTGCAATAATATTGGTTGTATACAATTTTTCGATCCGACGCATAATAACGGAGATTCTAAGAATTAACATAAACGATTAAGTATCGAGTTTGGTAACGATTAAACCAAAATTGCGACCGGTAGAACGGTTGCAGACAATATATGTATATATATATATATATATATATATATATATATATATATATATATATATATATAATTTTCGTCATCTACTAGGTAGTATCGTTGGACACTTGAAGACATTTTTCGAAAATCGCGTCATGAGTACAACCTCAATAGCTGATTTCCCTTAAGGGAAATCTGCTAAAATTTGTTTAAGAAACGACAAAAAAAAATAATAAAATGTTTATATTTCCTCTCGGACTTATTTTTATCTCACTTTGGTACTGAATATTTTTTAGTTCATGAACTTATTCATTCATTAACTTGGGTTTAGTCACTGTAGTATAGAAAATTTGTATTAGGTACCAATCTGCGTAAAAAACTAAAAAAAAAAAAAAAAAAATAAAAAAAAAAAAAAAAAAAAAAAAAAAAAAAAAAAACTTAACATTTATAATTTTAGGTAACAAAGTTTCTGTAGTAATTTGAAAATACACTTAGACGAAAATGCAGAATTGTATAAATTAAGATATTAACGCGCGTAGGTAACTAAGCACTTCGTAAATTCTTTTTCAATTATTTTGTTTTCATTCACGTTATTTAACTATTTAAACACTTTTTAATCTCTAAAAATAAATCAGTGAGTGTATTACCATTCAAACTCTAACGAATTTCAAAACATACAATCTTGTATATATAAATAATTTTATTTTATAAAAAAATATGTTGTTTCTATCATTTTCTTTTTTAATAATAACGGTTTTGCTCGTCCTGTTAGCTCGTATAACTTAAATATCTAAGTATTCCTAAAGAATCACTACAAAAAACGCGAAACCTTTGAAAGAATTCTTAATAAAGTTAAGTGGAAGTGTAGAGTGTTTTAAGAATTTGCTCCTATTCCTTTTAGTGATATTTATTGAATTATCTTGGGTAGATATCGTATTACGTTTATTTAATGTAATAGAAGTACAAGCAATTGATGTGCTGTTTGATGTACACATAAGTTTTATTAATATACTGGAAACTATAAATTGTTTTAATAATATGTACCTTATCCTCGAAGATGATATATTGAATAAGCACAGTTTTGCTGAATTTCATTTAAAGTTATTTACATTGAAAGCTGTGTGTCCCCGATATGTCCACAACAGATCAAAAAATTTTCATTTCTGTAATGTAACTTAGTCGTCGTAGAGAGTGGGGTTCTTATTAGGAGAAAACATGAACATTCCAATGTCTAGAACTTCGTTATTCCAGCTCTTGGGAAATAATTTCCGCCCATATTTTAAAAGGAATTAAATACAAATTCCGGTGTGTTTGCAAGACTTTCTTCAATCACATAGAAACGGTGGGCTTCAGGTTAGCCATGTGACTTTAAGTGTTGCTCTTAATCTTATGGTATTGTGAAATATGATTTATTTTAGTGACGAACTCATAAGATAAAATCCTTAGTCTCACCTGGCTAGGAAACGGTGGTAACCTTTAGATAACCTGTCCCAATTAGCCATAGTAACACAAAGTGGACGATAATAAATAATCATAAATCGTTAAATGAAATCCTTAGCCTAATTAGCCATAGTAGCATAAATTGATAACAAACATTGACCAAGTGACTATATGGCTTAATACCAAATGACACATGGACAATTTAAATTTTGATTACTATTTATTAACGTTCACTTTTTGCTACGAAGGATAATAGTGACCGGTTATATACAAGTTACCACCTCTTTCTAGTTTGGTGGGAATAAGGATTTTATATAATGAGGTCTTCATTACATAATTTCCTACTACCCAGATGGGAATCGAACTCGACACTCTATTTTTTTTATTAATTGTGAGTTGAGGCATTTATTAATAATTTTCGGTAGGACTATAACCTCTAGAGTCAAAATGAGAGTGAACTAAATAGAGAAGATAAATCCGAATATTGTTACGAATTGGCGTTTCGCTTCAAAACCTCTTTCAATGTTATTTATGGCTAAAAGGAGCTGGATTTAAGTTTAGCAATCCTATCCAAGGAAGGAACTCTGGAGGAAAATGGATGTGAAAAGTTGTGGTGGTTTGTTAATTTCAAATCTCCCTTGGGCCCCAGTAGGGCTGAAAATGGGAAATATTTTTAATTTTAAATAATACCCAACTGCCATAGTTTTAAAAATTGTGTGAAAGAAGTCAACGGGGGGTATTCAGTCTTAATTATGAGATGAGAGGAAAAAAAAACTTTTCTTGAGCATTCAGGTGCCTAATTAAGCAGTACTGGCAATTTTCTTCTTCTCCTGTGGAGTTTAAATTTCTAAAACGTCATATCTCGGAGGCAGTCTCTATTGTTATATTTCTTTGAAGCCAAATAGTAAATAGATATAACTTCTTAACACTTATATACATAAGATACTAGCTAAAGTACCCCGGCTTCACCCGAGTAATCATTTGAGGCAGACTGATGATATTTTTTGTTGGGCTTTACTTTTACAATATTTTTACATTTTCCAGTCTCAATGCTTAGGATTTACGCCCGAGTCCTGAGTGCTGGGGATATGTTAATAATAAAAGTATTTCTTATGTGCTTAATTCTACAAAATACAAAATATTTTTATATTACGCGTTTCCTGTGCATGTATCTTTTTTTATATATAACATAATCATAGATTATCATATTATCATTTCGATTTAGTCTTTCGAGTCCCATAACATTGTTGACCCCTTCTATAATTTTTTGTTATACCTCATTTATACTTTGTTATATGGAAAAAGTCCGAAAACCAAAAGTTACTTAAAATAACAAAATAAACAACTTTTGTTATTTACATATTTATAGTTATAATCAGGGAGGTGTTAATACCAAATCACATCCGTTGAGTCTTTTGTGCCATATAAAAGTTTTGACTCCCATTGTTGTTTTTAGTGTATAACTCATTTATACTTCGGTATACGACAAGAGTATATTACAAAAGTTACTGTAAATAACAAAATAAACAACTGTTGTTATGTGCATATAGCCCGAAAAAAAAATATGAGACAAAATATCGCTATTTTTAATTTCGGGCCTCCCTTATAACACCCACTACTGTTCGTCTCAGAGAATATTAATATAGCCAGAAACCTAACCTGTTTTAGTAGTAATATACATACCAAGTTTCATAAAATTCGGTTCAGCCATTTACGATTCTATAAAGGACATACAAACATTCATTTATATATATATATATATATATATATATATATATATATATATATATATATATATATATATATATATATATATATATATAGAGAGAGAGAGAGAGAGAGAGAGAGAGAGAGATTGAAAACCACAATGTAAAAAGGACAACAACTACATTTTTTATGACTCGAAAAAACATTAGGTTATATATAACAATACCACGTGCAACACTTTTAGGTTATACAACAAACATATTATTTAATATCACACCCAACAATATAGTACGGTGTTCCCTTTTCCGATTCAACATAGTTTAAGAATAATTTATTCAATTTTGTCGTCCATTATGTATTACTAACTCACGTACATATTAGCTGCTTGTTCTACATATGTAGTAATTACCCATAGAGGCTACGGTCAAACCATTAATTTTATAAATAGACAAGATAGGCCGATAATACAGGATCAAATCAGGACAGAATCCAGATTTAACAACAATGTTTAGAAAACATTTCTAAAAATCTATGCGAATTCTAGTAAATGAATGCCAAAATCGAGTAAACTTTCAAAGGTTACTTAAATAAATGTATACACTCTTTTTATCAAGACTTTTGAAATTTTGTGGTACCCTTGTGTTTATTTCCAGAATTTTCTTTTTCATTAATACTTAAAATGGAATTTTTTTTTTTTTTTTTTTTTTTTAAGCAACAACCCTGTAAGCTATAAATCAACTCTAAACTGTATTCTTAACACTCAACATACTTCCAGTAGACAGACAGTAGTATTTCATTTAACTTGTAACATATGTACGTACCACTTGACTATGAAAGGTATAACGCCAAAATAATAAGGAAGAAATTGCGTCAAGCTTCCCATGTGGCCATAAGCCAATGTATAACACACACACACACACACACACACACATATATATATATATATATATATATATATATATATATATATATATACTTAGACAAAAATACATACACTTAAATGTAGCAACAATAAAGCTCATATAAATTCATTTAATTTTCTTTTTCAGTCGGTTCAAAAAGTGTTAAGGAGAAAATACTTCCTTTCCGATTGCCGTTGAAATAAGTGGAAGAAGATTACCTCCACTCTAGCCGTGAGAGGTCGCTGGCTTTGTTATTGAATAAAAACATCATATAAGGAATTTCCATTCTTTTAACGTTAAATTTGATTATAGGAAAGTGGATTATGAGCACAAAAGCCTAAAAAAAGAGAGAGAAAAAAAGACCTTATCTTTAGGATGAGAGAAAAAGAGAACAAATGATCTTTCCCCTTTTACTCGTCAGTGAACTTTAATGAATGTCATTTTAGAGTGAATATAAAAGTGAAAAGTGGAATTTGAGTATAATTTTTTTTTTCATTATTTACTTAATGCTAATGGGCAATTCCATAGAGAAATCAGCTTTTGAGGTTGTAATTATAAATCCGTTTTTCAACGTTTTCCTTAAATATCTACAGATCCTACTCAGTACCCAAGATAATAGCTCACTAGAAACAATGTATAAAATTGAAAGTTTAAAAACTGGAAAATTTAAAGGTAAACATCTCTCCATTATTAAATGTAGCTATGAAAAAACGTTGCTAGTTTTTTTTCGTACAAATTTTATTATTCACATTCCCTCAAGGGAAATCAGCTATTGAGGTCGTACTCATGACGTGATTTTCGAAAATTTTCTTCAAATGTCCATCGATCCTACCCAGGAGATGACGAAAATGAGGTCCGTTCAAAATTATATATATATATATATATATATATATATATATATATATATATATATATATATATATATATATATATATATA
The DNA here is from genome assembly GCA_019009955.1 of Riptortus pedestris. Lineage (NCBI taxonomy): Eukaryota > Metazoa > Arthropoda > Insecta > Hemiptera > Alydidae > Riptortus > Riptortus pedestris. Next base: position 52,526,238 of record CM032228.1, read on the forward strand.
TTACCGCTCTAGGTGTCGCAATGTTTTTTTTCGGTGTCAAACGATATTTAAACGTTTTATGTGAAACGACATATTATGTTCGTTAACGGCTGAAATCGGACAATTGGGAGAGGGGGTTCTCACGAGGGGGGGATTTCGAAAATTCAAAATATCTCCGTTATTGTTACTATGTCTGATCGAAAAATGTATGGGACCAATTTTATTACAAACTCCGTCACGCAGGGACTGCGTAAACTAAGCAGATCTCCCATGTGAAGTTTAGCAATGGAGAAATCTGCATACTGGTCATCACCGTGAGTAAATACAAACGGTAACGAGAAATCTTTCAAGTAATTTTAATAAATTCCCAACTGAAACGGCGTCTGAATTGTAAGAATAATTTATATTTTAATAACTCAAATTTTAGTAGTCCCATAACTAAAGTAGGGGGGGGGGCGGATGAACAGTACGTATTTGCATAAGTCGCACAATGTAACGAAGGTAAGGTAAGTTTAGAAACGACAGGTATGGTTAGAAGTAGCTTCCACCAGAGCCGAACAGCTCCGGAAACGGCCGAACTAATCCGAACAATACCCCACCACAGGCCGACCACATGGCCCACAGACTTCATAAAAATGCAAATATCTCTGTTAATATTCTAGAGAGAAAATAAATGTATAGAACAATATTTATAGTAAATTTAGTGTGCAATAAGATCGGATCTATACAGTTTTTCGATCCAATGCGTATTTACGGAGATATTTCGAATTTTCAAAAATCCCCCCTCTAAACCACCCTCCCTCTATTCCGATTTCTGCCATTAACGAACTTGATCTGTCTTTTTACATAAAACGGTTAAATATCGAGTTTCGTAACGATCAAACAAAAATTGCGACCGCTAGAGCGATAACATAGAAATATATATATAATTTTGAACGGACCTCATTTTCGTCATCTCCTGGAAAGGATCGATGGACATTTGAAGAAATTTTCGAACATCGCGTCAATAGTACGACCTCAATAGCTGATTTCCCTTAAGGGAAATCTGCTTATTTTCGGTTGCCCCTGCGTCACGGAATTTTCCTTTCCTGGTCGTTTTTGTTGAACATCCATCACTCAAGTGTTATAATTTACATATATTTTATCACTGGAGCTTACCTACATAAATATTTCAAGTTATTTAAATTTTTCTTCCCCCACCTTCTTCAAGTTGAAACAGTTTTTTCTTCCGTTCGATTCTTACGAATGCTTTTACCAAGCGAACGTAATATACACGTTTATTAAGTGTAATTTACACATGTCTGCCTTCTCTACACATATGTCGGAGTGAAGCTAAACCAAGCACAGCTTATTATTTACTCCAAGATAATTAATAATTGTAATTAATAATAGCAACTGTCAAACTCAGCTAATGGTGTTGCAGAACTTAGGAAGAGTACTTGGTTTAATATTCTGGAATATAGCTGGTAATATCTCAAAAAAAAACATAATTATTATGATTTGGAACAAATGTGAGTCCCAATATCGGGAGAAAAAATAAAGTAAATTTATTAGTTTCCCTACGAATCTCACAACTCAATGTTGAACAACACGAAAACTCTGATAAATTTTTGGCAGAAATTTATTTTCAAAATCTGTACTAGTTCTAGTAATATATTTTATAACTAGCATTGGTTATACAAAATATATTATATAAACGATGTAGGGTGTGGATCTGAACCAAAGACCACCACTTCCTATAAGCACGTTTCTCTCTGAGCAGGAGTGCCGTCCTGTGTTCCTCACTGCTTGTGATCAATATTAAGAGACGCATATATTTCCTGTGAGTTTAATTTATATATTTTTCCAACTAAAAACTGTTTTTTCTTGGCAGGAGATAATTCACTCATTGAATGATTTTAGCAGATTTCCCTTAAGGGAAATCAGCTATTAAGGTCGTGCTCATGACACGATTTTCGAAATTTTTCTTCAAATGTCAATCGATCCTACACGGGAGATGACGAAAATGAGGTTCGTTCAAAACTGTATATAACGTATCGATGTATCTATCTATATTTGTCTGTTACCGCTCTTGTGGTCACAATTTTTGTCTTATCGTTACCAAACATGATTTATAATCGTATTATACAAAAAGAAAAATCAAGTTCGTTAACGGCTGAGATCGGACCAGGGGAGAATTTCGAAAATCCTTAATATCTCCGTTATTATGCGTCGGATCGAAAACTTGTATAGAACCAACCTTATTGTAAATGTAATGGTCTATAAATGTTGTTATGTACATTGTTACACTATCTAGATTATTAACTGAGATAATGCATTTTATTAGTTTTCGGTCCTTAGTAAAGCCCCCTGTTACTTTTTTCATACTAACAATATTCCATTATGTTATGATGCACTTTGTTTGAAGCTTAAATACCAAATATTGTTCTCATTGAACTTTTAAGTTTTGAGATAAATGCAAATACGTGGGTGGCGCACGTGGGAAATCTGCAGTCCCTGCGTGATGGACTTTTAGCAGATTTCCCTTAAGGAAAATCAGCTATTGAGGTCGTACTCATACCCTCAAATGTCCATCGATCCTACCCAGGAGATGACAAAAATGAGGTCCGTTCAAAATTATGTATATATTTATATATATATATATATATCCCCCACTTATCCATATTTACCCCTTAGGAGAACGGAATGGCCACAGTCGGGAATTTATAAGAAAAATATATGACAGGAGGGTTTCTAAAAAATGGATGAGGGAGACTTTTAGGGGTGGTGGGGAAGAGGTTAAATCCTGGGGAATTTATATTTGGGCCGGCTATTAGAAATCCTGGAAAGGAAAGTAAACAGGGAGGGCATTAGAATAGCCTACAGAAAGAGGGCGTCACTTCAGAATTTTGTTTCTAAAATCAAGGATGCTACTCCTCTAGGAGACAGATCAGGGGTGTACATGATGAAGTGTGGGATGTGCGAAGCCAGCTACGTTGGGAGGACAGAGAGGAAGTTACGGATCAGGGCTAAGGAACACATGAGAGCAGGCTCAGAGTTTTATGCACACTGTAAGGAGCACAACCACCATGCTGGGGACCACCAGATCAAGTTAATTCATAGTGACGTTAGGGGTTATCTGTTGGACATGGTAGAGGCTATTGAAATAAAACTTGAAAAAGCCATAAATAAAGGCAATGTAAATGTGCAGACTGACACAATCGCGTCTCTCATGTCCAGACTTGTCTCTGCCCCCTCCCTAGCGGCTTGGAACGATCCCCTTGGCCTCAGTGCATCGGCAGGGTTTAGCCTAGTAGCAAGTCTATAAGATCGCCCTACGCTCTGATGGTAATTTTTGCTTATAATATTATTTTAATGTTTAAATAGTAATTATTAATTTGTTATATTTTAATTGTAAATGTGTTTTTGAACATAGGTGTTATTATTGTAAAACAATTTATAATGTTATAGACTGTTTGTTATATGACCAACTATGTAAAACATTTTTAAGAACTGATTTTTAGACTCTTAATTATGGTGTTACATTGTTTTGTAGCTCTGAGGATGGGGATTTAGTCCTCGAAAGCGCTCAGCGTTTATAAGAAATAAAATTGTGAGGAGCCATAAAAAAATTTTGTGATTAACCGCACACATATATATATATATATATATATATATATATATATATATATATATATATATATAAATATATTTGTCTGTTTACTCTCTAGCGGTCGCAATTTTTGTTTGATCTTTACCAAACTTCATATTTAATCGTTTTATGTAAAAAGAAAGAAAGGAAGAATTCTAGGAAACAGCCCCTTTAAATGAAATATTTCACAGACATAGCCAACACGACTTATTAGTATTGCGGGCTAGCTCCAAAACAATGGACCTGATGATTCCTGTGCCATTCTATTAGGAACTTGATATATTAAACTCTAGGAATCTTGCTGACACACTGCAAAATAAAAGTTAATGTATAAAAATAAATAGATTGTGAGCCAGTTTATTTATTCTTTACTTGTAGCATAATACTGTAATATAGAACTTTATTTTCTGCGTGCCATCCCTTTAATTCATTTTAAAGAAATATATAATGCGAAACGGTTTTTGATTCGCAATGTATTTAAGTGCATTTAAATAAGTTAGTTAAGTCAGAAAACTTTATATTTTCTACTGTTTAGTGCTCAAACTGAAATTATTTTGTTTCGTGAGTTTTACGACTGTTGAGATGCGCTTGTTCAATGTAATTATTTATTTGTTAAGGAATAAATAGTAAATCTATAGACAATTAGCATAATATGCATTTTGAATATAACAACACATTTGATGTAAACTATCTTCTTTATTTTAATATAAGAAGCAAATAGCTACAAATACTAACTATAAAGAAACATTGCTTATATAACCATTACCACCCGTTAATTTATATAAACTATGTTTTAAAATCATGAAAAAAAATAATAAACAATGAGTAAATAATAACAAAAGTTAGAAGAAATTATTTTAACAATAGGTGCAATATATATATATATATATATATATATATGTATATATTTATATATATATATATATATATATATATATATACATACATATTTTCTTAGCTATAGCTACAGCTCATTTCGCTTATTAAATTGTTTCAAAATGTACTCATACTGGGTCAACTAACTAAAACTTTTTTCGTAGACACAGTATGGCTACATTTTCAATATATATATATATATATATATATATATATATATATATATATATGTATGTATATATATGCATTCACGTAATATATATATATATAGTGAGAGAGAGAGAGAGAGAGAGAGAGAGATAGTGAGTGAGTGAGAGAGAGTGTGTGTGAGAGAGAGAGAGAGAGAGAGAGAGAGAGAGACAGACAGACAGACAGACAGAGAGAGAGAGAGTAAATAATAAAATAGACAATCAATGAAAAGGAATAAATACATTATTTATAACTATTATGTAAAAATAAGGCAATTTCACTTTATTTCTTCAATATTTTTGTATAAGTTTGTTTTGTTTTCAAAGTATTTTAAACAAGTTGAACCGTACATCGTCAGTTAGAATTTTAGGTTAGTCATGAGGTCTTGATTTTGTTATAGTTAGCAGTAATCAAAGTAAAGGGGGATCTATTGTAGACACTAATATTATATTATTTCCCAGTTTGGCACCCAACGATCCCATTCTACGATTCATCGGTGCGTCCAGATCTTCCCTTTTGAGATTAAACATTACTGCCCTGTGTTTTCTTCTAGGTAGCTCAAGCTTTCGATCGAGTGATGCAGCAGGGTTTGCTGTTTATCCTCAAACTATTCTTTCATATGTATCCTACCTCATAGCTGTATACTACTTGACAGGTACTTTCCCACTCTGTTTCTTGGTTTGCTGGCTTAGCACAAGGTGGGATAGCTAGTCCTCTTCTGTTCCTAGATTACCTGGGATCAAGATTTTCTTTCCGTCCTGATACTTACCTTCAGGGTGGTTGATAACACTACAATTCTAACTTTTAAGCATGACTCTCTACTTGCCAGCTACTCCCTTCAAGAATACGAGTCCCTCTTAGCTGGACAAAGGAATGGAAAATAAATAAAAATTCTGAAAAAATGAAGCCATTTAACATCCACGTTTAGGAAATCAAACTTGGCACGGAAACCACTTATTCTATACAAATAAAAAACAGAAACAGGATTTAGCATTTACTCGGAATACTAGACGGTAAATTAAATCTCTCTCACTCAAAAAACATACGTCTATTTTACACCTGCATATTTCAACTGTTGTAGGCTTACGGACTTAAAAAAAATATACTTTTTATTGAATTCAAACGGTGCAATCTATAATCCTCTCCAGAATTTCAACGTTTTATTTTATGAATTCAATGTATCTCTCCGTAATGAACTAAAGCACCATTTCATCGAATGTCCTACCAAAGCCGCTTACCAAGAATTTTATTTCCTCATTCATGGGCATTCGATTTCTTTGATTGATTCCTTATCGCCTGTATACATCCCTCAAAAACCAAATAGACACATAGACTTGGAGGCCAATAATAAAATCATCTCAATTGCTCATTTATTGGTTAACGTAAATGTAGTGTCCTCCCCTCACGATGTTCAATCCCAATTAACCATAGTTGCTAATAGTGAACGTTGATAAGTAATAATGATAACCTCACTTGTTAGTGATAAACTAGCTCGTATGAGTGGTCATACGAAATATTGGAAGTAATTCACACCGACCTGTTAAAACACGCCAAAAGCATATGGCTTGCCTGGGCCTACATATATACGCAAAAATGTAACAAACGAACATCGATTCATTTTTATTTAAATAAGTTTAGTTTATTTAGCAGCAATGTATAAACATTTCAAGCAAATACAAGGCAAATGGTGTAAAATGGCTGCTGTCATAACTGTCGGCGATGACCGTCGTCACTGGTTGATGGAGTACAGCTGGCTTGCTCATTCTGATGCGACAGCACCATCAACAAGCCAGTCAGAAGTTGTTCGAAGTTGGCTGTCTGATAGCCTGTTGATGTACATTGTCCGTGTCAAGTTGTTTACGTTCTTAGTCCTTGTCCGTCTGTTTACATCTTAAATCTGGTCAAAGAGAGGGTGGCTTATTCACGTGTCTAGGTTACATTATTTTGAATTTTCGGTTTCCCCGTCCTCCCTTATGAGTTTTTTGTCTCTATGTCTGCAGTCGCACTTGTACTGGCAGCCAGTATAATGTAGTGCGAGTCTTTCTTTTATTTGAAGTACTATTGGGTTAATGTATATTATATGTCCATTATTAATTGAAACGAAATAAAAGAGTAAATATATTGTTTATAGTGGGTTTGTGATTTCTTCCTGAAGGTTAAAAGTGTCACATGTAACTCAGTTGCCTGTATACTGTACCTACTAGAAAGGTAATAATTACTTGTACTATCAACCCTTTACCATTCCAGCTGAATCAACTTTAAGTTTCAACGACTAATGCAAAAGCTGAATTTTGTGAAGCATTAATGAATGATTTGAAATAATATTTGTAAATTAATGTTTAATACAAATCAATTAATATAGACTTGAATTTTGAAACTGTGGGATTGGAGATAATGAAAATTTAATTCTGTAGTAATTAGTGTTACTCTGTTTGTTAGAAGTTCTATAGTTTTATTAAAACGTCCGTCACGCAGGGGTTGCGGGAACAAAGAACTAATAAGATTTGCCACTTGCTAGAATAACACACTTTTGATCTCCTATCCTATCAAATTCCCTAATTCTAATTAAAAAACAGATGAGTAGAAAGGAGCGCTGGGCAGAGAGGGGTGGGGGTTACTGAAGGCTGAAAACGTGAAAGCACGAATAACTTGCTGAATAATTGAGTTAGGAAAAAATGAATAGTGCAACAGTTGTAGAGCACCAATAGATTAACAAGATTGGCCTTATAACATTTTATGATCCAACTCATAATAACGGCAGTATTTTGAATTTTCAAGTCCCCCCACCTATGCCCACCCCAATTCCAGGTCCGACTACAGCCAAACTTACCTAAAACAACATTATACAAAACGAACAGTTTGGTTTCAGAAGTCAACACAGCACAACTAAACAATTAGCAAGACTAATAAACGCCATTACCGAAGGCTATAATAATAAAAAACATACAGGACTCTTGGTGCTAGACATTGAGAAAGCGTTTGATACAGTCTGGCACGAAGGGCTTATATACAAATTAAATGAATTAAAGTTCCCCCCTTATTTGATAAAACTTATTAACTCATATATCACCAATAGAACATTTTGTGTCAAAATAAATAACTCCTATTCATCGAACAAAAAAATGGAGGCGGGCCTACCTCAAGGATCTGCACTTAGTGCAGTTCTCTTTATTATTTATATCAACGACATTCCTAAAACTATAAATACTACTTTATCCCTCTTTGCAGACGACACGGGCATATACACGTCTTCCTACAGAATAGATACAATAATTAATCGACTCCATAGTAGCTTTAACAAATTATCCAAATTTTTTACTAAGTGGAGAATCAAAGTCAATAAAGCAAAAACACAAGCTATTATTTTTACAAAAAGAAGACCAAAAATTCCAGAGCAATCCAACTTTGACAATAATCCTATATCATGGTCGAAATATATTAAATATTTAGGGGTGACGTTAGACAAAGGACTAACATTCACAGAACACATAAATAAAACGTGTGATAAAGCTAACAAAGTTATTTGCCAGATTTACCCATACTTTAATCGTAAATCGAAACTGAGCCCTGTGAATAAACTAATGTTATACAAAGCCTGCATCAGATCAGTATTAACATATGCTTGCCCCGTATGGAGCTATATATCAAACACCAATTTAAGAAAACTACAAATATTTCAAAACAAATGCCTGAGAATTGTGTATAATCTTCCCTATCATACAAGAATAAGAAAATTACATCAAATTTCAAACTTACCAATGGTAAAGACATATATCCGTAATCTAACCACTAAATTTTTCAAATCTTGCAAACACAAAAACAACCCACTCATCAATGAAATAGGTAATTATAACAAAGAAAGCACTGCTAGGTACGTACACAAACGAACGAAGCACATCTTACTCTAACACAAGAAACTGACTGAATCAATACCCAACAGGCTAGGCAAAAAACATGTAACACCTTTATCTTAATCCCTATTTTACCTCTAATCATATTAAATAATCATAAGAAAGTCTGTACTTGTTATTATTATTAGCTCATAAGGTCTCTTAAATTTGTAAATATTTAAAATAACTGTTATCACTAAGTTGCAATATGACTGCCTACTATTAGTCAATTGCATTTCAACAATCCGCTACTTAAATAGAAATTTTTATTTTATGTTTCCTTTTGTAATTGCAGTGGTCACAAGGAACACTATGAATTATCTTGTAAAAAATTCTTGTTATTCAATAAAGGATTACTATAAAAAAAAAAAAAAAAAAATAAAAATAAAAAAAAAATAAAAAAAAAAAAACTACAGCCAATAACAAATATAATCTATATTGTTCACTGAAACAGTTGAATATCGAGAATGCTATAGAACAAGTAAACATCTTCGACACAAGAACGTAAAATCTTAATTGATGATGTCACCACACATCGAATTTACATGTATCTTCCATAATATAGGTTTCTTGTAAACAATATTCGGTATTTAAGCTTAGAATAATGTGGTTCATGATATAAAAGCTTATTGTTAAGATGACAATAGTAGGAGGGGGGGGGTGCTGAAGGCTGAAAACTGAAAAATACATATATCTCGCTTAATATTCTTGATAGAGAAAATGTGTACATAACAACATTTATAGAAAATTAAATTTTCAATAAGATTGGTATTGTACACAATCCGACAGTGATTACAAAGATATTTCGAATTTTCGAAATTCCTTCCCCTTTACGCTCTCTCCCCCCTCCCTTCCTACAGTCCGATTTCAGCCGTTAGCGGACTAGATCTTTCATTTTGCATAACATGTCTTTATATGGAGTTTGGTAACGATTGCACAAATATTCCGACTGGGAGAGCAGTAACAGAAAAATATATAGATAGATAGATATAATTTTAAATGGACCCCATTTTTAGCAGATTTCCCTTAAGGGAAAAATGTCTTCAATTGTCCATCGATCATACCCAGGAGATGACGAAAATGATTACCGATCCAAACTATATATATATATATATATATATATATATATATATATATATATATATATATATATATATGTCTGTTTACGCTCTAGTGGTCGAAAGCAAATTTTGTTTGATCGTTACGAAACTCAATATTTAACCGTTTTATGTAAAAAGACAGATCAAGTTCGTTAATGGCTGAAATCGGACAAGAGGGAGGGGGGGGGTTATAGGGGGATTTTCGAAAATTCAAAATTTCTCCGTTATTATGCATCGGATCGAAAAATTGTATAGAACCAATCTTTATTTTTTTTTTTATTAAATTAAACGTCCTATAAATATTGTTCTATACATTTATTCTCTATATTGAATATTAACCGCGATATTTGCATTTTTATGAAGTCTGTGGTCGGGTATAGTTCGGATTAGGTCGGCCATTTCCGTCACTACTCGGTTCAGGTGGAAGCTTCTTACCTGTCGTTTTTAACCTTATCTTACCTTCCTTACTTTGAGAGATTTATGCAAACGTTCTGTTCATCCGCCTCCCCCCCCCTTCTTTAGTTCTTGGACTACTAAAATTTGAGTTATTAAAATATAAATTATTCTGACAATTCAGAAGCCGTTTTAGTTAGGAATTTATTTTAATTAACTGAAAGATTTCTCATTACCGTTTATATTTAATGAGGGTGGTATTGTGTTATCAGTATGCAGATCTCTCTATTGTAAAACTTCACATGGGAAATCTGCTTAGTTTACGCAGCCCCTGCGTGACGGACTTTTTTTCATCTCCTGGGTAGGAAAGAGTGACATTTGAGGAAAGTTTTCAAAAATCTGCTAAAAGAGTTTCCGCGCAGCAATTATTTAATTTAACTGTAATCTAATTTATATTTTTAATATAATGATTCACCCGTTTGAACTATTCATGCTTCATGATTTATTAATTAAACTTGTACACAATTTTGGATAATATCTTGACTTATGAAGCACCGAATAGTTTAGAGCTGGCTGGAACAGAGATTGGATGCGGAGTTTAAAGGTGCCTTATGCCTCGGGTAGCACGAGGTTTAGTTCATGAAATCTAATTTTGAAATGTGTTGTGGGTTGAGGGTGTGTGGGTGGTGTGCGCAGTGGTATAACTTCCAAGCTAAGGCATAAGCAGCTCTCATGCCATAATAAATTCCAGGTCTCACTTCCTTATCCTCACCTCGCCATATTGAACTGACTTCCATCTCGTCACTCGGCGTCCCTTCACCACGTCATTCCTTCTCGAGAAACTAAGTCCTTTAATATCAATTTCATTAGAGGATCCTTCCACTGTTAGTAAAACAGTCTTGGCCTTGAATAACTGAAGTATATTTGTATCATCAAGTCAAAAATTGTATCAAGCGTCTACAAAACTGCTCGTATGTGATTGAACAAAATCACAATATATCATCTAGAGAGGATTGTACTAAAATTCGTTCTATTTTTCAACACCATTTTCATCCTTAATAAAATTTTTAATTTCAAATTTTCGAATATCTCGTATACTTTAATAAATTAATGCCTATAATTAAAACTAATTTTTATTAATATTTGATAATCGCCCTAGAACCAAAAAAAAAATCAGAAAAAAAGTCGAGATTCGATCTCGACATCTTGCGGTTACAAAAAAGGAGCGCTACCAACTCGGCCACGGGAATTCTTAAGAAGATGTGTTTTCGGAATAATTCAAGGCTTAGAGGCAAACTTCAACATTTATTTTTTAGAAGAACGCGAGATAAGTGCGTTCTGTATATTGACATAATTTGTTTTTCATTTGGGACAACACACAAAACCATTTTCGTTCAAATCGGTGGGGGGGGGGGGTAGGCCGTGGACTCCCGTTGTAAGACAGATCTGGACGGTACAGACCAATTTCAGATCTAGTTGACTTTTAAACAAATATTTTGGCTTATGGATTACATTAACTATTACAGCAAAATAATATTAGAGGTTTCACGTTATTTTTTATTATTATTATTTATTTATTAACGTCCACTTTTTGCAACTTAGGCTAATTGGGACGGGCTATCTACAGGTTACTACCCTTTTCTAGCCAGGGTGGGATTTTAGGACGTTATTTAACGAATTTCACGTCATTTGCCTGAAATTTCTTTCGTGTCAATTTGAGGCATTTTTCATTACGACAATGCTGATAAGAAGAGCCCTCATTGTCTTGGAACTAGCAAATCAGCAATTACAGTGATTTATTTAAATATTAATTAAAGCAAGTACATTAACATTATATCCTTTGCTGATGGCTATTATATATTGTATTAATTCTTTTGCATTCGAATACAAAAATTGCACTTCTTACAAAAATGTCTTACTATTAACATAACAAATAAAATAAATTATCGACTAAATTCTATTTTTAATTAATTAATTATTTTTTAACGTTCACTTTTTGCAACTAAGGCTAATCGGGGCAGGTTATCTACAGGTTACCACCCTTTTCTAGCCGGGGTGGGACTAAGGATTTTATTTAATGAATTTTAGAATTGATTTATTTTTGTTTGCTCAATTGTATTATCTTTTCTTTCATCGAAACGTTTTACCTTCGAAGAGTAGTTTTTCATGTTTTATTTAAAAGCTTAAGTTAATCCTTACTAATGCAGTCAAACTTTTATAGTAAAGTATCCTACAAGTTTAGTAATAATTAAAAGGATATTTCATTTACAGAAATTATTTATAATTGACATATCAAGAATAATTTAATGGTCGTGAAAACGAAAGGAGGTAGCTTACCATTAGTAAAATTTGGTAATATTTGCTTTGTTGACAAGATGTTAATTGGCATTTGCGGTTGAGTTGTAAGTTTGTAGCAAGACAAGTATAAGTTTTGCAACAAGTTTGCTGTGGTTTACCGCATGGTCAGCCATCACTACTAGCACTGTTATTAATTAGAGTGTTCCAGTTTTTCTTATCCTTAGTCTTGCGACATTTGATAATTAATTTGAAAATATCTTCATTATTAAATGTATACGTTTTATTTTCATTTTTACTTTCGAATATTAAAATAAAAATGTGGCGATACAGCAAATAAAAAGCCAAGTCCGGCTGGAAGCAGTTGCTATGAATTCGAAAAATAACACTTCTCAGATAAACTAGTCTTGAATTATATTTCTTTCCTCAGCCATATTTAGGATACCAACCTGGAAAAAGGGGGTCAAAGGTCTAGGGCAGTTTCATCTCATTAGATTGTATTGTTCTAAACCAAGTATTGCACACTTGACTGGCTTAGTTGTGTTATGTTGTTGAGACGTTTGGGGGTAAGGTACATCGGAATAATGGGGTTAGTTCATGTTAAATCTATACTATTGCAACTTTTTACAACAACTATAGCATGTAATAATCCACGGGACATGGTTAGGGTAGAATATAACAAGTCACTCATTGAAGCTAACATTTTTGAAATTAATATAACGCGTATGATTAAACAGATAAATATGCCGGAAACATCTGAAAAATGTTTGTTCATTGTGTTTCAGTACAACTCCAAAAAAAAAAAAAACACAATTAATAGACTGTACAGCCTTAAAGATAGACGTGCTAACGAAACTAGGTAAGTAGGAGCAGTTGATGAAAAAGTAGGTCAATTACTCAAAACTTCAAGTTCAATTTTAAAATAGTGTATTGTATTTGATCTTTTCTACCCAGGATACACAACTTTTTCCAGTATTATTTAGAATGAAGTTTATTAGTTGAAAAATTCGTAAAAGTTAGGGTTTGGAACAATTTTATTTGTGTAAAATCACGGTTATTTCCTTTCTCACGGGGCAGACCAATAATGCTAAGTGGCTAACTTGGTTCATAAAGATGTGACCTACAATTGTTACTCTATAAACTATTTTCTAACACGAATAATAATAGTTACTATTTCAAATCAGAATATAGATAACGTCATTAGGTGCAATCGTGGAGTACACATTGACATCGCTTTCGGTGTTTCTTTCATGCCGGACAAGGTCGTACTGAGTATTTGCATAAACGCTCCTGTTTTCCTGCAATCTAATGGTCAGAAGTTGGTTGTTTACGTTTTATCTGGGGAAGTTTGTTCTCATCATTAGCTAGTTGCTTAAACGTCTCTAGAAAGATACGCCCCCTGACATGTTGGATTTTGAATATTGGCAGCAAGTGCTTCCATTTTTTTTTTTTTTATTAAGACCCAAATTCTTCTCCGTTTATTTTATTTTCTCATTCTGTTTAATTCTGCTCAGAAGCCTAAATATTTTTGAAATATACTTGATATGTTATAAGTGCATTTATTAAGACTTATTAATGTTTTATAAGCTTCAACAAACCCCGACTCCTACTTATAAAATTTTCTCTTTAAGCTATTATATTTCTATCAATTTATTGTCCAAAACCATCTCTTGTTTCGTCTTGTTTACATAGGATACTTAGAAAGGGAGAAATATTATTAGAGTATTCTCGTGACTTCATGGTGGGGACATTATTTTTAATGAGCTGCATTAGTCAATTTTTCAAAGAGCATTGAATCCTGAGGTAGTTCTTAAAAATCGATTAATTTTTTTTATTTCCTTAGACGCAACAACGGTGTCTCTATGTGTTCAAAAACATATTTGGAAAGAATTCGAACCTAAAAGTATAATGAAATTACGTTACGGAAAGTCACTTAACATGTTAATTAGTTAATAAAGGTGAAAAGAAATAAAACTGAGGGGAAGTCACTTTCTTTCCGAATATTAAATTTTCCCCTGCCGAAAAGATTGTCTTTCCGGTATGAATCTCTGGAGGGGTGTCGCAATTGATTTACCAACTCAAATAAAAGGGAAGTGGGAAAGGAAGAAGTATAAAAAGAACTGCGAAAGTTCATTACACAATAAAACTGAATAGAAGGAAAAGGTTTGGAGAGAGGAGTGGGGGTGACTAGTTAAGTAGGTAAGTCCTTCGGAACTGATCTTCAGTCTTATTCTCAAAGTTCTTTCTTGATGGTCCCCTCCTCTGGACAACTGTCTTGAAACAATAGTTCCCCTCGGTCGTCCGATCCCCTTTCAGCCGTGTCACGGCTCAATGTTCGACACGAAAATACTTGTAGGCAGAATTGAAAAGATTGGACCGAACCAATTGAGTTCATTTCGGAATCCTTATCCTTCGATGGTCCATTAAAAGCACTTGCTTATTGTAATTTCATAATCAGTAATTATGTGCACCAGTAACCTGTCAGATTGCACAACTTAAGAAAAGTCGAAGTCCAAATTTTTGATGACGCTTCACACTGATGAGACGGCTTGCTTGGTAGTAAACTAATCGGATATCAACACTATTGCTAATGAACTAGCTGAGAATATTCCTGCCGTTCCCCGTTTCAAAGTCACAAGCTTGTGGTCTTCATCCCTATACACCAGTGTCTAACTATCATACTATAAAATATATTTGGGAAGGCTGAAATTCGGAATCTTCACTCACAACTCACTGATAGTAGGATGTTTACTAGTAAACTAGTCTTGTGCCAACTTGGCTGCTACTGAAATGGCTCCATATATACCCGAAGGTCTTAGTTTCAGTGTCACAACCTAGCTGTGTACTGAAAGTTTTGTCACTCATAATCGCTATCTCACGAGCTATCAGATTGCAGACAATATGTGGAAAGACTGGGAGTCGGACAACATCACTTGCAACTCGAAGTCCTCAAGTTACCTTTTACACCTTAAAAATCTATTTCAGACCCGTTCTTTGCAATCTTTCGTAAATAAATTCTACTTTAAACTGAAACAAAATTAACATATTTCTTGAATATAAATTAAATTAATTTAAGAATTTCTAGGGGGGGCATCCTTTACCCCGGGGGATATATCGACGTTCCAGAAAAAGCTTATGGTGGAAAAATGGTAATTGTATTTCGTTTTTAACAGACAACAAATAAAATGTTAAAGATCTGTACTGTAATGCAAGGAAATATTTTTTATGAAACATAGAGGTAATTGATTAAGGGTTTAAATTTAATAATGTTTTATTCCAACTCTGTTAATATAAAAGTAACTAATATGTGCTGAACAAACACATTTTTCATTATTTTCAGTCTGTTCTTAATTTTTAACATTTTAATATTTGAAATATTTTTTTTTATTGTTAACCTGTAGCATTGCAGTTTTAATAGTTGCGTCATTGTTCTTTCAGATCATCGGAATGATCTAGGTCTGAAGTGACAATGAATTGCTTTCTTCAAAGCTCCATTTCCCATCATGACGTCCACTATTGGGTAATCCGTCTCCTGGTCCGTCCATTTTTCCTGACTACTTATAAGATTTGGTAAGAAGAAAGGTTTAAAAAAAGAAGTAAAATAATAATAGAGGATTTAAAAAAGGAGTAAAAACTTAATAAACTTCAATTGTTTTAATGATCCTTTATAACTGGAAAAAATAACCTTATCAGGTCTATATTGCATATTGCAAAACTTGTTCATTTATGAATATGCTATACGAAAAAAAAAATACATCAAATTACATTGCATAGACATTTTAACATTGATCCAAGTATGGTCATATAATAGAATAATAAGTGCAGAATTTTTCATGCTGCATAGAGACTATTTCATGACTTTCTTTTATAACCGGTTCAACAGAGAGTTTATATTGGTAGTAAGAACAGCACAGCTAGTACATTCTTTTAGCAAGAAATTTTTATTTTAGTGTGTTCCTAAGAGCTTTCTGCAATCATGGAGCCGTGTGGTGGGCATAAATTCAACTTATTTGCTCGGTCAAAAAGGTTCTCTATGGAAGCTGCCACTTAGAATCACTTTCTTTTTATAACATCTTCAAAACGCTGCACGTCTAACACCTGTTACGCCGTAAAAAGAACATTATGTAATTCCGCAATGAATTAAAAAAAAATCTAAAACTAAATCCTTTTAATATAATTATTTATTTTTACTTTTTACGTAGCTTTTCCTGTTTTATGGTTACAATTATATATTGCGGTTTTGCGTGCATTTACCATTTTGTTGATAGACATCAGATTATTCTAACTACAAAATATACAAAGTCTTTTCTAGGACACGTTTAACTCATATATTTCAATTTGACAAACACAATCGCAACTCTTTCCTTCTATACTTGATCCAATGTTATAACGAATGCAATACAAAAATCCTGGAACGCAGGGACTGAAAAGAATCTATTCCCCAACTATACTACAAAAAAAAGATTAGAAATTTATGTTTCACGTGATGATGTGTGATATTGTACAATAATCACATTAGAAGAAGTCAAGAACTTATCCATTGCCGAAAATGAACTTTCTCCGTTAATTTAGAAAAATATGTAGAATAGGAATTGTAGTACGTTAACAAAATTATTTTTGGAAACATTATATAACTGGAAGATTAATAATAGGCATATTTACTATTTTTCATTTTACCTCTGCCCTTGACTCCCAATATTTATGGTCTGATTCCCGCCAGTAGTGCGTTTTGAAATATACTCTTTCTAATAGGTAGGTTTTAATTTCTTTGCCCGAATACAAAAAAAAAATTACATATTTATAGCAGATGCCCGGAAAATCATCGCTTTTTTGTTAAATACCCACATCTAAGAAAAATTGCTTCCTTTTTCTCTTTGTTTCTTTATTACTCAAAAGAAAATACGCTGACAACAATGTGACAATCACAAAAAATATAGAAATAAACCTGTAACTTGTTATAACAAACTTCTAATCAAATACAAACGTGAGGTAACTCTCTGGAGCTTATATGAATATGAGGAACATATAGATGGAGGCATACTATCTAGCCATGAAATAACTGATTACATGACAGACAGACATGGTAAGCTTAACGACAAGCGTACTTTCGGTCAGTCAGACAGAGAAACTCCCGTTAGAACCGACAGGAATTATCTAAAACATAGTTGTGTGTACAACGGCGAAAAAGTGAACCTACCGTGAATGGTAAAAGTTAGTTCCATCTAAAGGAATAATAAGATGTAAATTTATAATAATGAGTGTAAACTACGTTATCTGAGTCTCATTCCTCCCATAATCTAATTTTGGATAACTTCCAATTCGATTGATCCCGAATGCCAGCATCAAACCATTCACTCCAATATATAAATATGAAAAAAATAACAATAATAATTAAACTAAAAAAGACATTCAGCAAAAACTTTGAAATTAGCAGCTTCTAACTCAATGACAAATATAATTAATTGTGTCAGAGGGTCAAACTACGCAATTATCAAACCTACTACTCAGTATCAAAAAAGAAAACAAAATGGGAAAAGCTCTCATAGTATGAATTTTACTGCTAAATGTGCACTGTTTTGAGTTCATTAAGCCAAGTGTTGTCTCCTCTTTTATTTTATTTCACATTCCCTCAATTTGGGAATGGCTGATTTAAATACGCAGCGCAGCATAAAGCTATGTTTCTTGCTCGGGAAATGTCATAAAAACCAAACGGATTCATACAGATGCTTTATTTGACTTTCGTTATTATTTATTGAATGTTTATTATTTTTTGTTCATGGTTTAAAAAAAAAAGCTTATATAATCTCTCGGACAATAATTTAAATTCTTAAATACTTGTATCTATTCGCTTTTTATATTAAAATAAAGAAGGTAATTTTACAATAACTGCGCTAATATTACATTGAAAATTATTAATTAATAGCTGCCAATGGTATTCCTTAATAAATAAATAATTTCAATGAACGAGCGTATCACCAGTCTTAAAATTCACAAATCGAACTAATTTTATTATAGAGTACTACACACTAGAAAATATGATTCGGAGCGAAGTTTTCCTATTAAACTGACTCATTTAAATACATTTAAATATATCGAGATATTAAAAGCCGTTTCTAATTCAATTAATCACCAACAACACTATGTCTCTAATTATTACAAATTTATGTATTTTTTTGTTTTAAATTGGAATATTTAACTTATTTCTTTGAAATGAATCAATGGAATGACGCGCGTAAAATAAAGTTCTGTATTACTGATACAAGGAAACAATAAAAAAAACCGACTCACCAAACTTTTTTTTATTTTGCAGTGTATTAGCAAGATTCCTAATGACTAATATATGAAGTACCTAATAGAACGACCCAGGAATTCTTAGATCCTATTGTTGTGATACAAGCCCGCAATACTAATAAGTCGTGTTGGCTATGTCTGTGACTAAAATATTTCAATGTAAGGGACTGTTTACTGGAAAATGGCTTGGACAGTTTTATTTCGTAATCATGATGAAATTTTGAAGAAATTAAACCACCTTTCCATTGAATACTCATACTATGCAGTGGAAGTCTGAGTCTTCTCTGGACCCTAATGTGATAACATGGACACCATATTTGGAAGTACAAGCAAATCGAAGAATTGCTCAGAAATTTTATAAAGAAATTATTTGGCCTTCCCCAAAACACGCCTAATTATGCACTATATCTGCAGACAGAGGCAGTAGCATTATTCATATTCACCGCTTCACTTCACTTGAAATACTTAGTTACAGTCTTGAACTCATATCATCATATCAAGCAATCATAGGATATCAAAGAAACTGGCATTAAAAGATATCAAAAAAAAAAATATTCTGGTATGATAATGTAACTGAAATTTGTCAAACAGTAATCCTTCCCGCAGATGAATGTTTCAAAACCCATATCAGTGAGAAGAACAAAATTGTAAAGAAATTACTCATGCACTTACAGTCGATAGAAACTGATAAATTTAAACAAAACCTTGCCGATGCCCAATTCCATGACTTATAAAAAGAACTCCCATTTCATACGCAATCACTAGAATATACTAAAGTTCTCCACTACTATATCTGACCAATAAATAGCCAGAACCAGGTCAAAAACTCTTAACTTGAATAAGAAGCCTTGGATTAGACATGACACCGCCACTGTGTAACCTCCAGGAACTTGAAGACACCTACCACTTCCTCGCTTTTGGTCTCATTCTCCGGGAGTCCCGCCTCACAGCTTTTGGTCGAACTACACTCAGCAGGGATCCAGGCTGAACGGAGGAAATTACATAAATATCTGAAGAGTGCTGGAAGATATCGCAGGTTCCTTTGTTTAGAATTTAATTTATAAATTTAGTTGTTGTTTTATTTATTTATATTAACGTCCACTTTTTGAATCTAAGGCTAATTGGGACGGGTTATCTAGAGGTTACCACCCTTTTCTAGCCAGAGTGGGACTCAGGATTTTAGTCAATGAATTCCGTCACTAAATAAATTCCTTTGTCCAGGTGGGAATCGAACTCGCCACTCTAGGTTTAACATTTGAGACTATGGCCTGCGCTTTAAATTAAATTATTTTTTAACGTCCCTTTAATTTTGCAACTGAGTCTAATTGGGACGGACGGCTACTACTACTACTAAATAATATTTGTAATTCCCTTCTGTCCTGACGCCTTAAGAGGTGTGTTCGGCAAACTTACTGTAATTAATGCTGATATATGATATGTAAACAGATGTTCTTTCTTTTCGGGGATCGAACCAGCACCTATTTTTACATTCACCCCACAGGACCACTGGCGCCACCTGTCCCGAGTTAAACAGTAGTAATTATGATTTATCATTCGAATAAAATAAATAGTAGAGAAGAGAGCGCACTTAAATTTCATTGTACCACAAAACGTGATATTTATGTAGCATATTTCGTCTTGAATCTCCTTAATAAGCTTATATCTTCTTATTCCACGTAGTCATAGGATGCAGGTTTTCTTCGCTGGTCACATTTTTTTTTTTTTGCAGTCAACTATTACATTACAATTAATAAATACTTGACTCGCGTTACAATAGGAGGATTTTTAGTTCTTTAGTGCTTTAGGAGGAGCGAAGATGTTGAAACCTATTAGTCTAGGTAGAATACATTGAAACAATACAGAGGAGGATCCATTGTTGGCCAGGTTGTATTGAGTAATGATGTGCCAGCCCTTGAGTTGAAAGCAACGCTTCCTCTGCAGCTCCTGACTGCTCTCCCCATACAATGGCACTTCCGACAAAAGTATTGTGGTTTGCCAGCTTTGTCCTCTCCTCTTCGATTTTACCTCCGGTCTTATCCCATCCTTATCAACCTTAAATAAATTGTAACCTTTTAGAAGGTAACAAAGAACTCTATTGTTTCACAATGTAATTTGCCATTAATTCATTTTTCTCTAAAGGCTAGAAGAGGTTAGCCTTGGTAGAAAATGGACCTTAATTCTTTTCTCTTTTTTACAATAAACTCTCTTTCAACGAATCTGCCTTTGAGTTTTTTTCAAATATTTCATCAATAAATTAATGAATGCTATGGTCATCAGCTAAAATAATGAATTATACATTTCTTTCACTACAAATATTTGAAGAGAATATATTAATCAAGTGTCTCATTGTAGTTGCAATAAAATTGGTTTTATACAATAACGGATATATTTCCAATTTTCGAAATTCCCCTTTCTAAACCTCCTCCCTTCCCCCTCCCACTAGTTACACTTCAGCTATTAACGAACTCGACCTTTAGTTTTTGTAGGAATAACAAGAATTTCGACTTCTAGAGCGGTAACAGACAAGTATACGTATATAAAATTTTGAACAACTCATTTTCGTTATTTCCTAGATAGCGTCGATGGATATTCGAGGAAATTTTTCAAAATTCCCGTTATGAGTACGACCTAAATATCTTTTCCTTAAGGGAAATCTCCTAATACGGGTATATGTTATTCATTAGCGTCCACTTTGTGCTACTACGGCTAAATGGGTTGGGTTACCTATAGATTAAAATTACGACCATTAACAGACATTCTATAATATAATATATTAAAGCTACAAACCCGTTTTCTTCCTGAATTGTTTGGCCCGAACCGCTCGGTGGATTTTCGAGATTGAGGTACCGTTTTCTTCGTCATGGTCGCTTTTTGCTTTGAAAAATTGTTGGATTCGAGGTAGCTCCCACTCCCAGCGAAATAAGCCCTTCCGAAATTTTTATTCAGATAAAAGCTCCCCCGCGACGCGTTAAATCGCTATATCTCTGGCTGCTCCGAGTATCGCTTTACCGATCGATGGAAAAACTCTCGGATACATACCCTTTCGTTCGACGCCTCAAACGCGACTAACCGCCGACTGCCGTCCCGACAAATGACGATCGAACTCGAAAGTATACTTTTTCTTGCGACCAGCAAAACTCCCGTTCTATCGCCTCATTTTTTTTTCTTTTCGAAGCGTCATTTTTCAGCTCCAGCGTACGGTCTAGGTAGCCACCGAGGCGATTTCCCGTAACACACTCCGCCGCCCTGTACGGACTCTCCAAAATCGACCCTCCTAAAACTCCTCTCTTTCCACCGCCCTCCCTCCTCTCCCGTTGGGCCTAAGCCCACGCCGGTCTCCGGTCGAAGGGCGAAGGGCGAGGTTAATGGAAATGTAATGAAATATTAATATGTTTACCTAATGTATGTGTTGAGTTTACGTATGTCATCTAAATAAAGCTGATTGCTGATGGATATTATTGAATGTACTGTACATGTTAATGATTGCATAATTTGTTAATTTAATTACACAATTTTTATCAATTTCTCTCTTACGTACATTATAAAGGTTTTCGTGAATATAGGTCATTCATTTTTCGTCAGGTAAATAGTGAAAATTTGTTCATCTTCCTCTTTTCTTGAACGAAATATACGAAATAAATTCTTTCCCAACCGAATGAGAATCATTTTTTTTGGATAAAATTAACAGGGTAACGATAAGGATACGAACCTGGAATTTATAATTAAAAATTAGAAATCGCAAAGGGCGAAGAGCAAGTCGATTTACGGCGATCCCGTTGGGATCGCTGTACCATTTGTGGAGATGCCGAAGGCATCGCTTTGTTAGGGGGTCAAGGGGGCGTAGTCCCCTTGCTGGCGTGAGTTAGTTTTCTTTAATTTTACAAAAATCGTTTAAATATTATGTATGATATCACACAAGAAAATATTCATGTCTCTTGCCTTAATTTTGTTGTCATATCCAACACATTTCCGCGTTTCTCAAGTAGCAATAGCTCTTTCAAACCCATATTTCCTCTAAACTAGAAATACGGTTTTCCAAGATAAATCATGCAGGGTTGTAAAGATTTCATTATTCTCTAACCCTGCCCTGGCTAGAAGAGGTTAGCCTTGGTAAAAAATGGACACTAATTCTTTTCTCTTATTTACAATAAACTGCTATCTCTCTTTCAACGAGTCTACCTTTGAGTTTTTTTCTTATATTTTATGTATAAATTTATGAATTCTATTGACATATTCCTAAAATAATGAAATATAAAGATCTTTTTTTACTACAAATATTTGAAGAGAATAAATTAATTAAGTTATTCATTTGGTTAGATATAAGAGTCACCTTAGCACTGAAATGCGGTAAGAAAAGTTTCATACCAATCTCATTAGGTGTTTCACCGCATATTGTGCAGTTTTGAATTGGGAAATAGAGAACTCTGATAAAGAATGTCATATGCAGAATGAGCATTAATAGTCTAGCCAGATTGGTATCTTGAAGAGCAGGTTTATGTCTGGTTTATAATAAATATTTTGAAATGTAAGCTATCCTACGGTTTGATAGAAACAATAGCTCAATAACAATATATAATGTATAGTAAAAGCCACAATTTAAAATGTAAAACAGTTTTCTTAACAAGGAAACGTCGTTCTGAAGAAAATGAAATCAAAATCCATACACCAGGAAGGGCTAATCTATCCACTTAAAATCAGAATTACTACCTAAACTAGAAAATAGTCATTCACTCTGGGGCTGCGTTAACTAAGTTAAGATAATTTCCCAAGTGCGTCAGGTATTTGCTTTTATCTGAAAACGTAAAAGTTCAATGTGAACAATCTTTGTTATTTAGGCTTCAAATAAAGTGCTTCATAATGAAACAGCTTATTGTTAATATGACATGAGTAGGACGAGGGGTTTACCGAAGGCCGAAAACTAAATAATGCAAATGTTCGGTTAATAATCAAGGTAGTTAAACAACGTAAATAACTAATTTTTTTTCGAAAATTGCTTTATAAGTACGACCTCAATAGCTGATTTCCCCTAAGCGAAATCTGCTAAAACATATTTAGACAAAAGACGGGAATTCAAAAAAAAAAAAAAAAAAAAAAAAAAGAAAAAGAGGGAGATTCTTTCACTAGTAGTATCTATTTTGAAGCAATGTATATGAGGGGTCTGACGGTTACACAATAAACCAAATAATTGAAGGTAATTTTTGACAAACATAATTCAAATGCAGAAAAAAGTGTTATCAAAACCATTTAGTAGGATGTACCGCATTCGATACATTCTAGGACAATACAACTTCATGAGAAATTTAGGAAGGAAATTATTGGGAATAAAAGGAACTGAAATACACTTTTGAATATTGATATTTCTAGATGTGCAAACAGTAGTTAGTGATTATATTAGCTTAATGTGAAAATTGTATGAGTAGAAGAGGCGGAAGGGTGGAACCGGGAAATTACAACTTGCTTTATCAATATTTGATTTAATAAAACTGTTATGGAATATAGAATAATATACTAACAAGATTTCGTATAATAAATCATGGTCGAACGAAAGCTTTACTTCTTCTTTTCTCTTTAATAACTAGCAACTAGTCACGTTCAATCTAACGTAGGAACGTCAACTCAAAGTAATGGCATAGCGGTAGTCTCTGTTATCACTCTAGCGGTCGCAATTTTCGTTTGATTGTTACCAAACCCAATATTTAAACATTTTATGTAAAACTAAAGATCGAGTTCTTCAATGACTAAAATTCGACCAGAGGGAGGGTGAATTTCGAAAATCCCTAATATCGGATCGAAAAATTATATAAATCGATTAATAAAAGGGCTGTGGAGAGAGGGAAACAAGAAAGTCAAAATAACTCGTTTAATACTTGAATACGAACAACAATTGTAGAACCTAATAACTTAACAATATTCGTAACCATACTCATAAAAAAGATGATATTTTGAATTTCCAAAATTCCCTCTCTACCTCCTCCCCTCAGAGTTCAGCCATTAACTTATACAATCTTCAGTGTGAAATGAAACAGTTGAGTGTAGAAATAGAAAAAATTATTATTTCAAATTCACCTTCCCAAAATCTTAATTGATACGTCACAGAGTAAACGGTTAATAAAAACAATATTTGGTATTTAAGCCTGGAATGAAGTGGTTTATAATATAACAGCTTATTGCTAGTATGACATGAGTCGGACTGGGGGTTTACGAAAGACTGAAAATTAAAAAATACAAATATCTCCGTTAATACTAATGATAGAGAATAAATCCAGATAATAATATTTATATAAAATTTCATTTGCAATAAAATTGGTTATATACGATATTTCGATCCGACGTATATTAATGGAGATATTTCGAATTTTCCAAATTCTCTCTTCTAAACCCCCTCCCTCTGGTTCGATTTCAGTATTTAGTTTTCCAAGAATAAAATTAATTGCGACCCCTAGAGTGGTAACAGATAAGTGTGTGTGTGTGTGTGTGTTTGTCTCTCCAAGGTAGGATCGATGAACATTTGAGAAAAATTTTCAAAAATCCGGTTATGAGTACTACCTGAACAGCTGATTTTCCTCATGGGGGATCTACTAAAATATTTTATTCACTAGCGTCCCCTTTGTGCTTCTATGGCTAGCAGGAGTGGATTACCTATAGTTTATAATTTTTTATTTTAACATCTCTTCTCCAGGTAAATTACGGCCATTAACACATTTTCTTCTTTAGTTTTACAAGAATCGTTTAAATATTAAGTATGATATCGCGCAAGGAAATATTCAGGCCTCTTGTAAATATAATCTTAATGTTGTCGTCATATCCAGCACATTTCCGCGTATGTCTTGTTGTAAAAACACTTTGAAACCCACATTTTCTCTAAGCTAGACATATATTTCCTATAAGCTTCACATGATAAATCAGGAAGGGTTGCAAAGTGAAGAAATTCATCGGATCTGATATTTACCCTCAAACAGATAAGTGCTGGGAGGTAGAAAAAGAAGTGCACGCCCTATTCATTGACTTCAAAGCAGTTTACGGTTCAGTTGATAGAAGCTGTCATTGGAAAATAATGACGGTATTGGTATTTCCAGAGAAATAATGAATAAAAAATATTGTTTACACACTAATATGCCCATCATTTCGAACGTTCCACATTTCGTCATCTCCTAGGTAGAATTGATGGATGTCAAGAAAGTTGTGGAAAATCATCATGTAAAGAATTAAAGATTACCACCTATTTGATTGATGAGTACGACCACAATAGCTGATTCTCCTTAAGGGAAATCTGCTAACAGAGATCAGATACGCCAGAAGTCTAGTCTCATTCCTGATCTTCATTTTAGTGGACTTCTGTTAAGGGGAGGTTTTACTCATGACGAGATTTTCGAAAAATGTCTTCAAACGCCCACCGATCCTGCCTAAGATATGACAAAATGTGTTCCGTTCAGAATTATATATATATATATATATATATATATATATCTATATATATATATATATATATATATATATATATATATAAAAGGCAATGGCGACAGAAATCATAGTCCAGAATGAATGCGAATTCCTTGGCAGCATGAAAACATCCAGCCCCAAATCTCATCGTGAAAATGGTTCCCTAGGCTGGGGTATTTACAGGACCAACTATAATTACTCATTCATAGCTTTTTCGAAGTCACTGCTTACCCAGTAGTGCGCTGGACCAGTAAAATACGTTTAAATACATGAGTCACAAGAAGAAAGGAATCTAAAATTAGTACAAGAATATTTTAAAGTTGTGTGAGTTAATATATGATGTGGTTAACTGATACTGCTTCAGAAACGTACATTCATGTCGTTAGATTTTAATGAAGTTACAACAAAATTCATCTCGCTGGGACTGCGTAATCAAACCAGATTTCCCCATGCTGAGGAATGATAGGCAGAGGAAGTCATGGGATATTTCAAAACCTTATCTTTCCGTTACTAACCATTCATACGCAATGGATGTTTACTAAAATCTAAAAATGAAAAAAAAAAATTTTTAACTTAACGAAAGAAATATTAAAAACAGTTATATTATAAAAAGTTGTCTAAAAGAATAGTTATTTAAAGTTCTTTGACCCAAATCTAAAAAAACGTTGAAATCATAGCTATTATATTCCCTCCTACTCGATACTCTCTCTCTTCCTCTTATAATTTCAACCTTTAACGAACTTGATCTTCTTTATTTCTACCTGAAGCTTTAAAATCTGGACTTTCGTGGCTATCTAACGCATTAGGAGGTGAATAATCAGGTATCTACAGACATTTGAAAGAACCTCAATGGCCGATTTCACGCAAAAGGGATTTCAGTTGACGTAGTAAACGATTTTCCGTATATTTTCTGAATTGAAAGTTGGTTTTACCTTGAAGTTGACGTATATGAGGTGTGTTATATTCATTTAAGTGCGTATTTCTCTTTTATCATCTAACGGGCCATAATTTAATAGTTACCAACCTAAATATTTAATATAAATTTATAAGTCCACGTTCATTAAACTCGAAATCCGACCAAGAGAATTTGGAGTTTATAACTAGACTAAACCGTGTAATCTCTAAAACGTTATTATTATTTGGAAGATAAAATGTAGTTTAAATAAAATTATTCATAATAGAGTATGGGTACTACAACTATTTCTCTATACAATTTTCATGATTTTTCTCTGCATTTGTCTGATTATGCTACTATATCACTAAAAGTCTAACTTATGGGATTCAGAAGGGGAAACAAAATTTAGAATGTCTCGACGGCGTCATCTGTCATTTCCCCAAGTGTCATCTGCTTAGTTTTCTCAGGCCCCGCATGCAGAATGTTTTAACTTATTTGTATTTCTGCTGGTGGTGAGGGTGATGAATCAGGTTATTTAGAACACAGATTTTAGGGTCCTCAAAATTTATTTTTAAACACGATTAGCGCTTTCAGGAAATTACATTCCCATCATCAGAGCTTAGGACGTGCTTAATTTTTGAGCATTTTTAAAAATACATTTTGAGGAGCCACAAAACTGTGTTATGAATAACCTGAATGTATTTTGCCATCTGTTGGGTTGGATCAGTGTCCCATTAAAGAAGCCACGTATGAGTTTCCTAAGAATTGCCTTAAGGGAATGTCAAAATTCCTAAATTTTGAATTCATTCTGAATATGAAAACTGTGAAATTCAGCTAATTTCGGTTCTAAACGGATTGACTTATATTAAAACCCAATTCCAGTAACAGGAAAGTAAAATCTTTCGAAGTGAAAGGATTGGCATTTTCCGCCCGAAGAACCTTTTCACCATCTGGAGCTTAATTTATTTATTCATTTATAAAATGGAACCACGGATCTCCGCCTCCCCTGGTTTCTACTCCCCATCTTTATTGTTTCCTTTCATTACGGATTTCTACTATTCACTACACCAACTAGAACTAGCAATCATTTTAAAACATTTGAAGTACAAGGGAAAGGAGACATAAATGTGGTGAAATATACAGAAAGAATGAATTTGCTCCAAACCCCTAGACGCACTAGTGCCTGAGGTTGAATTGTAGAATTAGGATTGCAATTTAGCTATTTCAGTAGCTTCTCAATTGCTTTACGAAGCTGAGCGGACATCGGAGAAACCATCAGAAGTCTAATGTTGAGCCCCAGAAGCGAAACAGCAGAATAAACTTCATGTTCAATCCCCTTAAGCATCGTACTCGGTACCAATAAAGCCCTTTGATCTATCATCATACGTCATCACTCAGTCTACTCTAACTCTTATTTATCTTTAGCCGTATAAAAACGACACATGCAACATAATCTGACATGGAACGTTTAGTGGTATATTAGCATAACCGAACATCGCTGGAGTAGGAGAGGTGGATTGTCTCCATCAATATTCATCTCACAGAAAATGTACAGAATAACGAGTATATTGTAAAATGTCATCCATACGATTGACTTCATAACAATTTTCAATTCAATAAAATAGATGAAAAATGTATTTGCACACACTCACACAGATATATATATATATATATATATATATCTATATATATATATATATATATATATATATGGTTAATCACAAAACTTTTTTTATGGCTCCTCACAATTTTATTTCTTATAAACGCTGAGCGCTTTCAGGGACTAAATCTCCATCCTCAGAGCTTAGGGCGATCCTATAGACATGCTACAAGGCTAAACCCTGCCGATGCACTCCGATGCTAAGGGTTTAGCCTTGTAGCAAGTCTATAGGATCGCCCTACGCTCTGACGCTCTGAGGATGGGGATTTAGTCCCCGAAACCGCTCAGCGTTTATAAGAAATAAAATTGTGAGGAGCCATAAAAAAGTTTTGTGATTAACCATTGATCACCCTCACCACCAGCTAAAAACAAATATTATATATATATATATATATATATATATATATATATATATATATATATATATACTAGCTCAGATACCCGGCTTCGCCCGGGAATTCATTTGAGGCTGAATGGTGATGGTATTTTTTAGCAGGCTTTACATTGCACAATATTATGACATTTACCTGTCCCAGTGTTTAGGATTGATACCCATATTTGCCGTGGATTTGCTAATAATAGAATTATTTGTTCGATAAGGCTTCACAGTCTTCGATATTTTTATATTTCCCGTCTCTTATACGCGTAAATGTGGTGAGTTTTTATTTCAGGCCTCCCTTATAACCCCCCTCCCGTTCGAACCTAAAAATTTTAATATAACTTATAATCATGGAAGAATTAATGCTAATTGACATACCGAGTTTTGTTAAGTTCGGTTCAGCCGTTAGTGCCCGCTAAAGTTTTAACGTATAACTCATTTATACTTAGGTATACGACAAAAGTGTATATAACAAAAGTTACTCCAAATAACAATATAAACAACTTTTGTTATGTTTATATTTGCGGAAAACTATATCTATATAAATATAATATCTATATCTGTATCTATATATATATATATATATATATATATATATATATATATATATATCTATATATATATATATATATATATATATATATATATAGATAGATATATATATAGATATAGATATAGGTATATATGTGTGTGTAAAAGAAATTACATTAAATTTATCAAGTACTAGTTAGGATGGATGATTATTAGGAAAAAAACAGCGTAACGAGTACAAGCACGCGAATTTACATTCCCTGAGTGAAATCTGCTAAACCCAAAAAAAAGTTCCCCAATCATTTAATATATATAACCACAAAACAAGTTCCAACCAGTTTTATTTGACCAAAGAAACTATTAAAAAAAAAAAACCGCTATTCCAAAATCTCAGGTTCCATTTGTGATATTTTCTATCCCGGCCTTATCTGATGCCAATCTATATGTTGACCATACAAACGCAAAGGGTCATCACATTAATTCAATTTCTATAAATGTAATTGTTTGGGCCTCATTCTTGTCGTAAGCACGTAATATTGGTTGAATAAAAAGAACATCAGAGTAAAATCTAAATAGCTAAGTTCACATTGAATGATGGGGTTGGTATTGAAGACCATTAAAATTTTATTTTTTATGAATCTTGAATGCCACTACAGTTTTTTTTTCTATTCTCTTCTATAGTAACCCTGTGCAGAGGGAGCTCATTTGTTGCGCTCCTAGACATTGATAGAAATATGTCATATTTCAAAATACACATATACTTGTAAATTGTAACGTTATGTTAAGTGTGAAATAAAACTATTATTAACAATTGATAAACTATTAAAAAAAAAGAAGAAAAATATGCCTAAGCAGAAACAAAATAAATAGTTTTCTTAACTTCAGAATTACCAGAGACCTAACCGAAGAGTAACGAGGATATTACTCAAGCTACGACGAATCTTTGCCAACATAAAAAATGATTGACCGAGTTCGAAATTACAGAAAATATGGACATTGTATGTATCTTGAAGTCAGTTAACTTTTTAGCTGTGCGCTAAAATTCAGAAAGAGAGAGAGAGAGAGAGAGAGAGAGAGAGAGAGAGAGAGAGAGAGAGAGAGAGACAGACAGAGAGAGAGAGAGAGAGGTAGCTGGGTGTGGGTGAGCTGATCTAGAGGCAGGGTCAGGTCGGGAAGGAAGCTACCCGTGCTAATTTATAGAGTTGAGCTTTTGTTCAAAGATAAGCCTGGCTTTATAGGCCTTTGAATTGGCCCGCTCCTATACAGCCTATCCTCTGACTAATATCACAGTCTCCCAATAGAATATACTCCTTTTTTCATGGTTTTATCAAAGCATTTTGAAATAAAATAATATAAATAAGGCAATCAAGATGAAAAATGCACCTCCTTATCATATATACCTTTTCCCATTTATATTTAATGTAGTTGAAAAAAAGTCTATTCCCCAATAATAAAACATTTTGAACGCAAAACTCCAATAAACAGATCCTATGTCAAATAATATATATGTATATATATAAAACAAATTTCAGCTTCCTATACTTATCAAATCGACGTAATAATTCAGTAAAAAAAAAATCTACTGAATAAAATTAACGTAAATAATAAGTTACGAGTATAGAGTGTACACCACCCCACAGCTTATGGAATTAAAAGATATAATCTTCACAAGATGAGATCCAGAATTTATTTCACTATGTACTTTTTGCTAAAATGATTAGCGCTCATATTTATTGAAGTGGAAGAATATAAATCCCGCCATATAGTGACATTAATAGCACTAAAAAAAACTGTGTCAACAAAGCAAATTTTCCATTTCTGGAACTAGTCGATAGTTTCAGTGTATAAATCGAAAATAAATTACTATATAACATAATGATGGCGTCAGTACATCACATTCTCTGTTTATTGCAAACAAAAAAAAATAATTCTGCACTGGAGATTCTTCGTGACAAACCTGCTTTTAGCTGAAAATCGGATGATGAGTTGGAGTTAACTGAAAGTTAAATACGAAAAGAAATCATATAGCAACGCTAACGTTAATGTTACAGCAAAAATACATGTTCGGAAAAAACATTCCGTCATGCAAATTCTGCATAAGCTAAACAGGTTTTCCGCCTGTTTGTTCTAATACATCGTTGATGAGGTCATCCACCATTATATTCTCTATTTCTACTGTAATAAGAAGTCTTTGCAAACACGATTTGAAATTTATGCAGTACTTAATTCATACAGTTCCTTACGTGAATATTGAATGATTAGAAGAGGGGTTTAACAAACTATAGAAGACTAAAAAATTTAAATAACTTAGTTATTACTAGGTACTTAGTTATTATTACTCGCCTAGAGTGGCGAGTTCGATTCCCGCTTAGGCAAAGGAATTTATTTAGTGACGGAATTCATTAAATAAAATCCTAAGTCCAACCCTGGCTAGAATAGGGTGGTAACCTGTAGATAACCCGTCCCAATTAGCCTTAGTTGCAAAAAGTGGACGTTAATAAATAATTTACTCAAGAACAGAAACACTGTAGTAGAAGTTTACATTTCCAACAAAATGGCCAACATAACGTTTTTTACGATCCGACTCATAATAACAGTTATATTCTTCCCTTCTATTAACAGCCTCTTCTCCTTGTCACGTGACAAGAATGCACTGTATTTATAGTTAAAATTATGACATACGTTACTTAATGCTAATGTAAGTATTACAAATCCCATTCAGTTGTAGTGCGTATGTATATAACGAGGTAAAATATTTCATAGAGTAATTATTTTATTTATTTAGTTTATTTAGGTGTGTCGCAATTTTAGGGATTCACATATTTTCTTGTTATGATTCTAAAATAGTAAAGGTAAAGCCACCTTATAAAAACCAATAAAAAAGGTTAAAAAATCTACAGAGGTAGGTAAAAATACGGTTATCATAGAGTAATTAGTATAATTTAACAATGTTCATGACCTTATGATTGAAGGTTACTATAGCAACTGCACTGGTTTATATGTTACGTTGTTGTAGTTGTTTACGTTCAACTAGAAACGTTCGAGACTCACTGAGCATCCCTGTGTAAATTCTAATGTTTAATTACATCATCATGGAACTGGTGAGCGATTCAAAGTCAGCCTTCACCTTAAAAAAAAGGAAAGAAATGTCTCACGCAGCGGCTTCATAAAATAAGCCTATTTCCCTCACACTGGAAAATAGTTTGCTGATAATCTCATCTGGCCATCTATATCTCACAAAGCATCCAATCAGTAAAAGTAGTGGCTTACTGAAGGCTTGAAATAAGAACATATGAATAAATTGCTTAATATTTGAATTAGATAAGAAAAACCAATAGTACAACATAAATTGCTCTGCATCAATATGTTAACGAGATTATTCTCCCTCCGCCCAGTTGCTAGTCTTATTTCATCCGTTATCTTACATGATCAAGTGTTGAATGAAACAGATTACTGATAAAATAATCAATAATCGCTGTTTGGTGTTATTAATATTGCTTTAAGCTGTTCATAATTGACTAGGTTATGTTAGTCAATCTGATTCTTTTGTTCTCAGAAGATGAGTGATCGTTTATTAACTCCATTTGGTGTTTATTATCACCACTTTGTGATCTTTTATTAATACACCACTTGAACAGCTACCTTGCAAAGTTCATGTGGCAGACGACGGCCGGGGGTTCATCCAGTTTGGGCTAACTCTACTTTATAATTGCATTTTGTCATTCAAATAAAATCTGGAAGTGATATTTTAAATAATAAAGTTCTTTTAATTATGATTTGTTAATAGTCTTTATATGGGTAGCCTCCCGATAACTGATAAGTACCAAATCTTATACACAAGAGCTTCTGAACAACAGCAGGACTTTCACTCGGTTTCGGAAACGTAATGACGAGTCGAGAGACGGGCCGGTAGAGGGGTTGACCAGGGGTTCAACCTGTAGTATGTTTACCATAAATAACAAGGGATATTTGTTTGCCTCTTGCAAATAATTACCACACATAATGATATTATTAACAATAACTAATACTTGCTGGGTCCGAATACTTACGAAGGCAGAATAACGTAGCAAAAGAATACCATCAAGTTCTAGCAGAGAAATTCGGCATGGTAGACAGGAAGGTCGCTTATTATAGCTATAATCCTCAAAAAATATTGGAAAAAGATAATGTAAAGATGTATTGGGATGAAGCGATGATAACTGGCAATACTGTGCGTCATAAAAAACCGTCTCATTAGTGACTAGAACAATAAGACTGCTGATATTATTGACATTACATTACCCAATGATGAGAATATTCGAAAATCCTAACCCGAAAAATTAAGAAAATACCAAGAATTGGCTATTGAGCTCAAAGAAGTATACAAAATTAAATCTGCCATAGTTATGGCTATTATAGTAAGTTCAAATGGACTAGTGCCTAAAACCACAATAGCAGGCACCAAGAATTTAAATCTGCTAACAGAAATTATTAAAGAAGCTCAGCAAGGGGTACGTTCTGATTAGTGAATTGCTTTTTAATTATCCCTTAACATATGTCACAGTCACAAACTCCATATCGGTTGGATTTCCCCCCGATATGGATTTTATTCCAGTTGTACTGAGTATAAACCCCACAAATATTTTAATTGAAATGAAAATGACGAACAGACACTATGAATGAATGCATACAAAATGTACAGCATCCTGGTACGGTTTTGCCAGCTTCAAAGGCTGAACATTTTTATTTACCGTTTAGAATTAGTTCAATGTAAAGAAGAAATACTCTGTTAAACATGTCTTGGAATTCTAGTCTAGTTTACCTTCTAATTTACGGCATTCACATAAAGGAAACATAAAGAGAAAAGTAAACCATAAACTGTATTTCTTGCACGCGAAAACATTAAAACACACAACCACGAACTGTAGTGTAGCAATAAATGTCAACGATTTCATTAGTGTGCTAGTAAATACTAAAAATAATTGTTCGTAACAGATGCGTGCCGGTGAACAATTCAATTCAGATTGCATGGTTACCCATAACATCTCATTGCCTTCCAAATATGTCTTCCTTGGGTTTCGTGCTCTCACAGGTTTTTATTTACTTACTTGAAAGCATTTGTCAAAAAGTAGAATCTGATACACGTATTATTTCCATCTCTTCTAACGTTGAACGTAGAATAAGGTGGCAGAAATAAATAATTGATATTATTTGAAATGTACCCTAACCTACTGGATCTTTTTTGTTGTTGTTTTTTCTTCTTATAGTAACCCAATTGGTTTTTATTAACATTAGAAGTCATTTGAGTACATGTTCCATTGCCATTTGGGACATGTATAGTCAGATTTATATAAATTAACAATTGTAATTAATTTTTATCGTAAAATAAAACAATACAGAATGGGGAAATGCACGAAGTAAATAGAAAAATGTTAGAAAATAAATGAAGTATGAAAATAAACTGTAATCAAGTTAAATATGTTACAGTTTAACCTTAATATGTTACAGATTCTTAAGAGGTAAATGCTTTATAAAATATGTGTTAACCTTGTGCTTTCTAAACCAGAAAAGTTAATTTTTGCGGGCAGTACAATAGTGCCCGGTTCAATTTAAAAGGTCACATGCCTGTCTGACATTGACGACTGAAAATAATCCTTGTCAATGAAATGCTGGGTACTATGACAGAAATGATTATTTGGAAAGCATATTCCTCAATCTTAATGGAACAAAGCCAGTACAGAATCCAGTCGTTCCCAAACCAAATAGGCCTAGTGTTACTACTTAAACTCAATGAAAAGATTTCCATCAACACAGCCACAAAGAAGTGTAAACATTGATTCATTCAAATTATGGGCTAAAGTGTCAAACAAATATTTACAAAAAAACATTTTTTTTCTTGGTCCTTCGAGCAAGGTTTCGAGGAAGCACATCTTTTTTAACAAATTTCACTTCAAGAAGCTAGCAATTAGAAAAATGTCTTCAAATGCCCACCGATCCTACTAGGAGGATATATACATACTATTTCTGTGAGCTTATTGACTCCTATCACAATTAGCAGTTTGCTCAATTATGTAATGAATATAATTTTTTTTCCTTATTAGTACGAGTTTTAACAAATTATATATTTTTAAACGCGTGTTTTCCTGGTTGCCATCACGCTGGTAGTAAGTGAGTGATTTTAGAGACAATGCATGTTGCACTCAGTGACTTAAAAGTTACGTTTTCCGAATACTCTGGGTACATTAAATGAAGAAGTTCCAAGAAAATCTTGGTTGAAAATAACTTATTTATGAATTCTAGTTTAAAAAATAGAATTTACGAAGAATGAGATCTAATTTTGATAAGTGAATTGCTTTTTCTTCAGAGAAACGTGCAATTAGAAAAATGAATTCAAATGCCCACCTAGGACCTAGGAGATGTGTGGTAGTGATGGCAGTGCTGTTTCTTTTATTTCAACCATTATCCTTATCAAGAAAATATGAGATTTGAAGTCATTTATCAGCTTGCATTCTTAAAATAAAATAATTAAATTAAGCAATAATTCACGGATGATAATTTGCTAGAGTGTAAGACTTTCCATGTAATGGTAAGACACACAATTTATTTCTTCTTGCCATATATTCTCTATTTCTGAGTTCTATTTTCCATACGATGAGCAGAAGTGGGGGTTTACTGAAGGCTAAAGCAACAAATCACGAATAACTTTCTTAATATTTGAGCTACAGAAAAATGTATATCCAACAGTTGTAGTAAATCAGTAGTTTAACAACATCGTTTCTTAATATTTTTCAGTACAACTCATAATGGCAGTGATATTTATTAATGTTCGAATCCACCCTCCTCTAAACTCTCGGTATTTCTTGGCCAATTTTCGCCATTAATGACTATGAACATAAGTGTTGAATGAAACGGTTATCTCTCGGTTAGGATAGACGATCGTTTGAATAAAGGTTTCACAAATCTCGTAATGAGTACAATCTCAATAGGTGAATTAAGGGCAATATGCTAAGATCGATGTGGCCTCGTTTACAAAACCTCTATTTTAATGAGGCATTTAATGTTTAAAATATTAAAAGACTCCAACGACCTTTCCCAATTCAGTAAATGGGTAAGAGATAAGATTGTATTTTAGCTCAGTAATTATTGGAAATACATTTTTATGGTGGAAATGTTTTCATAGATTTTTAGCCAGCTTGATTATTCTGAAACTTATTTATTATACTCATTATATCATTCGTCTATTGGGCTGATAAGGATTATTTTCCTTTTTGAACTGATGTCAAAGTTATTCAGCAGAGGCAGTTAGATATTCTCAGAATAATTCTCTAGTTGGAATTCCTTAACTCGAGAAGGGAGTAAAGGAAAACGACAAAACAACAAAAAAAACACGTGTTGATGGAATCAAAAGAAGTATTATCAACCTCATGTCAGGGCAAAAAGAAAAATGCTGACATTAGAAGTATAAGGTGCAGTCATTTTACAAGTACACATAAGGTCTTCTCACTTTTAGTAGACACGCTACGGTTACCACCGATAAACTGAGAGATTAATTCAACTGATAGTGTAGGGCAAAAATGAAACATTTATTATTTTTTTGTGTTCACAGTTTTTTTTATCTTTTGGTTTAGCAGCTATTTTAAGTACTAATTACATTAAATATCTTTTATAATATTAAATTCTAGGGAGATTTTTCATTAATGTAATTTTTTTAGTATCATAATTCATTGGCATTTGAAAACGTACTCAGTTTTTCTCCTTGTAATGTTAAAATGAGGTCCTATATTTATTTTAGACTACTAAACTTTGCAATTAGTAAGAACCATTAAAATTCCCTGGAATAAACCGATCCATAAAATTACATTTATAAAATTAGATTATTTCAAATCAAATCAAATCGTTTTGCATGAGCATCTAAATAAACTTGGACGCCCCGGGGATGACACTATATTTCACTTGCAATTAACTGTATATTACGGGTTTTCCTGGTATTTACCATCAAGTCCCTGTTTTCCTCTTGATGCTAATGGAAATTATCGTTATAACGACAAGGTCCTTGGTCTTAAATGCTTTTCACTTCTAGTTAATTAAATATTTTTTCTCAGTGCAACTGTATTGGCGATTACCAAAAAAAAAAAAAAAAATGACCGGGCGTTTGACTTATCGATGGATGAGGCAAATGATATTCACTAATGTCAGAATTACCGTTTTATTATCATGATCTGGAGTCTAAGCCTTGTAGTTGCAACAATTCTGTTATTTCAGAAGCTGTTCTTTTCAGATTACAGTACCCACCGAAATGTGTATGATGTTTAATGTCTTAAAAATAGGATTTTCTAGGCATTCCTCTTGCTATCTGATTAAGGGATTTGCCTTCAAATATCTTTGTGAAGTCGTCGTGCTTTATGATTTGCCCAACAAGTTTCACTCTCCTTTTTTCCATAGCGTTGATAAGACTTTTGCTTTCACTTACCTCAATTAGAACTTCCACGTTCGATTAACCTCTAAGAGGATAACCACTTCAAGCCACACACTTTATTTGGAAATTTCTCCCTAACCACCCCTACGAGTTGGTTTACATCCCTGCTAAACTAATATTAAACTACTCCTAATATAACAATATGAGTACATTCACTCTGTTCTGAGCCGCATGAAAGGTCTGAGGTACTATTACTCTACCAAGTGGGAAGGATACAAAGTCTCATAGTAGAGCATTGAGAACGCGTGACATGTTATTGGCAAGAGATTGCATTTGGTGAGCCTGTTAGCAAATTCGGGTAATTTATATCTAGGAGTGAGACTTTCGATTCGTCGGCTTGGAAACTGTAGCCATGTTTGTATAAGATATGAGTAGCAGAGCGATATCTGAGAGAACAAACTTCTACCATTTCCTTGACGCATCCACGGTGGGCCTGTTGTTGAGCTGCTTCAATGTGGAACAATGGACAAGTTCGTTCAACTATTCCGAACAGAGTGAAGAGTTGATCTCCTTGTCTGTTTGACAAATATTCCGCAGATCATCCTACCAAAATACCTCAGTATTTGAGGCGTGACAGAAACGTTGATAAGGCCTAGAACAGTCTACTCTTCCCCATGCTATTTCATTTCTCATAGTAAAGTTTGTGTACATATAAGTTAAATATAGATTTCCGTTATTGTATGTCAACTGTTAATCCTATATATGGTCTCCTACACGGATACTCGCTCCTTCAGACCGAAGTCTATAGCTATGGCTGAGTGGATAATAATCAGCTGATCCTGGAAAAAGTTCTTAACCTGTTTTCTCTAAAGAGAAAGAAATATACTTCTGTTAGGAACCGAATTAGAAAAATTATAAATGTTTTACTGATTTTTGTTTTTCTAATTGAACAAATCATTTCCTTAACTATGACAAATAGGTTCGTATTAATAGTTTATTTTTATCATTATGAATATGGTTCATGATAAATTATTTCAAAGTTTTTTTTCAAGAAATTCTTCAACAAATATTATTCAGGTGTATATATAGTTTTAGAGTTATGTTAGATCTGAAAAGGGTGATTTGATGACGTGAGAATAAATGCATGTGGGCAGTTACAGACTTTTTATTTATTTCTTCAATGGCAATAATTTCATAGGTAATGAAATAAGAAGACTTTGAGGTCCGTCAATACTAAAGAAATTTCATCATGTAGGGGGACTCGCTGTTACACATTAACTCTTCATTTTATAAATATTGTTTCTTCCAAGTGATGAATTAAATTTGCCGTTTACTTCCTTCAGAAATTAAAAAAAAAAATACCGTTGGGAACATTATCATTTGTCAAATTTGTTCATAGAAAGTTGTAAGAGAATTCGTGGTACCTTAATTATTGCAATATCGTCTACCTTAAGAAGTAGTAAAACCATATAAAGAATGCTGTCGAGAGAACAGTTACGATAAGATACTTCTAGAATAGGGCTCGTCATAAAGTTCATT
The DNA here is from genome assembly GCA_019009955.1 of Riptortus pedestris. Lineage (NCBI taxonomy): Eukaryota > Metazoa > Arthropoda > Insecta > Hemiptera > Alydidae > Riptortus > Riptortus pedestris. Next base: position 52,565,721 of record CM032228.1, read on the forward strand.
AATATATATAAGGTGGGCCAGAAGATACTTTCCTCTGGCACTCCGGATTCAAGTGGGGATACATCTGGCAATAATTTTCCGATTTTCCCTTGGAACCTTACTTACGTTTCCGTCAATTAGGTCCAACCCGAGAAATATGCATTCTTTAGTTTGAGTGACACTGCAAATAATAGTAGTTAATAAATTTCTTCGAAGTTATCCAGTTAGGATCTGGGATTCCATTACAGCAGTATACAACATGGTGAAATGATTAAAGACATGGCAAAAATTAATTTCTATTTTCGAAGAACCATATACTTAAGTATTTTATTTTTCATGTTTTCTAAAATTTTATAAGGCAGCTGTTCCAAGATTAGACGGGAAACTAGTGTATTCTATACTTGATAATCAGACTAACAAACTCATAAAGAAGAATAAGGAAAAATAAATGAGAAAGATTTCGAAAAATGTCTAAAGTTCATTAAGTCGAAAGATGTCTTTCTAAGATTTTTTCAGTTTCAGTAAACTAAATTTCTTATTTAGTGGATGTTGTTAAATCTGAATGTAGGAAATATATGTAGTTTCGGTTAGAGTCTTAGGTTTGAGAAATGTTATCACTACTAGGAACTTTACAAAAATTGTTATTATGATTCATAATTTTAATTGGCCTGTATACACTTAGGCGTTGGGCAGAAGTCCTTTAACTGGAGCATGGTACTTCTTGAACATCGTTCGATTATTGAATCTTTTTTTTTTTTTTCTTTTTTTTTATCACAGCCTCCGGGAAGGAGCAATCCTTCAATGCAATGTCATCGCTAAACATCTCTATTCCAGGATCCTTTAGTTATTTTTATTTATTTATTACAATATTCCGCATCTACTATTGTCATTAGCGGTAGATTAAACAAATAAACATATATATATTTCTTGGAACAAATAAGTTTCAGTTAAAAAAAAATGCAAAAAGCTTTTTGATGTCTTCTTCATCGTCTCTAACGAGTTCTCTTAAGTTCGGTTTAAGGTTCAAAGCTCTTCTTGGAAGATCGTATTTTTACAATTAAGGAGAAGATGTGAGACAGTATGATGGACATTACGACAATCGCAGGTTTGTGGGAATAAGCCTTTCAATAAATAACTATGAGTTAATTTTTGTGTGTCTAATTAGGATACGGGCAAGAACAACCTGCTCTTTTCGGATTTTTCTACTTGTAGTATTCCAACGCTCAGAAGTTCCATTGATTTGTCGCAGTTTATTGTCATGTTATTTCGATCTTTCTGACTTCCACCTTTGAAATACGATCTATGAAACTCTCGTTTCCAATCATCTGGGGATATGAAGATTACTGTAGTTCCAACTTCTCCAGCACTACGAGCTTCTAAATCCGCAATTTCATGACTCTCCAAACCAAAATGTTAGGGAACCCAAAGAAGTAATATGTTTTTTCTAAGTTTTGTATTTGACCTTTTACTGGGTCTGTGAGGTAACATCGTGACTTTAGTTTGGCAAGGCTTTGGACAGAACTGTATGAGTCCGTAGCGATTAGGAATGAGTCTTGTTGCATTTGTTCTATATCGTTTATAACTAGGCTTATAGCCAAGCTTCTTTAGTTATGTTCTAAAGAAAAGGAAAAAAAAGTCCGTCACGCAGGGGAGGCGTAAACTAAGCAGATTTCCCACGTGTAGTTTTACAATAGAGAAATTTCACGAGAGCCGAAGAGTTAAGAAAACGGCCGACCTAGCTGTTGGCGGGAAACTCACTCTCATCCGTTATCCGCCCCGATGTCATAAAATTGCAAAAATGTTGGTTAATATGCAAGATAGAGATTAAATGTATATAACAATATTTATAGTAAATTTAATTTACAATAAGATTTATTCTGTACAATTTTTCGATCCGACGTATAGTAACGGAAATATTTCAAATTTTAGAAAATCCTCCAGTTTAAACTCCCCCTCCCAATGGTCCGATTTCAGCCATTAACGAACTTGATCTTTCTTTTAACATAAAACACCTAAATATCGAGTTTGGTAACGATCAAACAAAAATTGCGACCGCTAGAGCGGTAACAGACAAATCAAGTTCGTTAATAGCTGAAATCGGACCAGTGGGAGGGGGGGGTTTAGAGGGGAGGTTTTTCTAAAATTTGAAATATTTCCATTACTATACGTCGGATCAAAAAATTGTATAGAACTAATCTTATTGCAAATTTAATTTACTATAAATAGTGTTCTATACATTTATTCTCTATCTTGCATATTAACCAAGATATTTGGAATTTTATTAAATTTGGGCCGATTACCAACGTTTCGAGATTCCCTCCAAAAAGTAGTTTGGCCCTTTGCCGTAACTGGTCGGCTTTCGTACGGAGATTTCTCTACTGTATAACTTCACGCGGGAAATCTGCTTAGTTTACGCAGCCCCTGCGTGACGGACTTTTATGTATACAAATCATTTTATATACGTAATTTAATTAAATCAAGTGTGTTTTAGAAACGAGCATAAATAAAACAACCTATAAAGGGATCCATAACAGTTATAACTCACGAGTCAGTGAGTGCTGTTATTGTTTACTATTTGTTTTGTGCCATAGGACAAAATGGCTTTTGAACTATTTCAAAAACAATCTCTGGGTTAATTGAATAATAGAGGAAAGACAAAGTTTTTTGAGTGAAAGCCAAGTTGGGCAGACACCACGTTCAAAGCTTGTTTGTCGGTTGCCGTCTTTGAAGAGACAATGGACAAGTTACAATGCCAGCTTCCAAGCTTTGGAGGGCTTGAGCTTTTCACTTAAGCAGAAGTCTGAATGGCTTCAATTAAGCCCATTCTAATCAATAAATTTATATAAATGAAATTGTGATTTATCTTTTATTGAGTAATCATTATTCTGTGCATTCAAATCTCATTTCATTAACGACAGTAATAGACTAAATAAGTACTTTTTAAATATGATCCAAAAATTTAGTATTTTTTTATCAATTAAAATTTAGAATCAATACTAATAATTTCTCATTTAGTTTTAGAGTAATTTTTTTCTTATTTGAACTGTAACATAATATACTTACTGTCTTCTGTGATATTACAAAGCCATATCCCTCTTCGCCATTTACTCAACTGTTTATTATTATAATTATTTACGTCCACTTATTGCAACTAAGGCTAATTGGGACGGGTTATCTACAGGTTACCACCCTTTTCTAGCCAGGGTGCTGACCATTACTCAACTGTATAATGAATGTAATTTATTTCTCAATATAGTATAAGTTTTCAGGAATTATATAATTTTATACTTCGGCAGTTTTTTTTCCTGGTTGCTTTTACACTCTGGAACTGTTGGAAGTGTGTGGGTGAATGTAGATTTTTTTATTTACAATTGCTTACAGGATTATTCCCATGCAATTGGGGTTCAGCTTATGTATATGTGTTGATCTATCTATACTAGTTGTTTAATGACAAAATTATTTATTATATGTAATTAATAACAAGTTTTTAAATTAAAAAAAAATACTTTCTTGGCTAAACGATAATAAAAATGAAATGATTTAAAGCAACCATAAGAAACAGAAAAAAATATTATAAATAATTAAAAAATAATGTCACATATACTGATAATAAATAAAGAACGCTTATCTTACAAAAAAAATATAAATCATAAAAATGATGTTTATATTACAAAGCTAATAATGATGATCTTAATGCAACCACACTGGTAATATATTTATGAAGTAACATTAGATCATCTGTAGATGAAGTGTTAATGATATCATGGTGCCAGCTATCATTATCTACAAGAAGAGAAGAAGAATTGTTCATGTGGTTGATCCTTTATGCCTTAGGATATGGTATATATCCTCTTGCACATCCATATTACAAAGATTGCATTTTAGTTTAGAGTTTATGGTGTAGACAACGCTATTTATTTACTGCTAACTTTATATGGTAATAGGTGTTCTAATTTTTTATGCCAATTTATATATTGGATAAGAGAGGTTTAAATGAAAATAATTTTGAAAAAAAATCTGGCATTCCTAGATATTTTTCCATAGAATACTATAACCTGATTTTTCTTTGTTTTCTAAATCTCGGGGCATTAGCTCATTTCTTAGAGTAAAAAGTGTATTCTTTAAGTTTGTCTTTAGTATTAATGGATCCTGATTCAATCATAAATTTTCGAAATTTAGAAATATTAGTAATTAGGGCGTGAGTGAATGTAGAAGAACGTTATGCTGCCCTCAGTGTCCTTTTCAATGCGTATCACCCCCTGAGAGGCTGGACACTTTCAATGAAGAAGTTCAGGAAAAATGTCAACCTATGTTGAAAATGATTTATTTATGAGTTCAATTTCAATAGGTAGAAATTAAAAGGAATGAATACGGGAAGGTCTGATTTTAATAACACAATCAACATTTGGAGTAAGTTTTCGAAAATCGTGTCTTGAGAACAATCTCTATAGTTTATTCACCTGAACTCTAGTAAGAGGTGTACATCTTAAGTTGTAGCTATAATAATAATAATTGTGATTGCATATATCACATATGAACTTAATGATGATGGGGTTGGTCTCACCTACTACCCCCTTTAGCCAATCACATTTCCACGATTATATTGTGTTTCATGTGTTGTATTTGTCTCCTTCACATGAGCTTTGTTTGAGTGATTACTTGTTTCGGAGGCTCAAACATCTAACTTCATTGCTACTTCAATCCTGATAGTGGGAGAATTTATCTGCCTGTCATCAGTTGTTCCAATCACTTTCGTAGGAGAGCATTAAAATGATTTTAAATTTATCACCACAGGAGTTTTATAATTATTGGAATAGCTGATGTAGGCGGTCCATGCGATTATTTAAAATAAATAGAATAACTGAATCAACGGGACGCTTTTAAAACAAGGATTTAATCACTTTGTGGCCATTAATAAAACGCCATCAGCTAATAATATTAAATCAGGATTAATAGCCTGGGTTGGGTGAATGGCAGCAAAATCCCAATATAAATAGTGGAAGAGGGAAAGCGGTGCGGGGAGAGAGATGAAGTAGTGAGGGGGGAGGGGTTGTGCTTTGAGGGAATTGTAGTGCTATCGCTTTCCAGGCTGAATAACGCATCGATATCGACCGATTTAATCCGAGCTCTCCCGAAAGCTACGGCCTTCAGACGTGAGATCTGCATAAGAAAACAATCCCGCCGCCTCGCGCGCCTCCCCCCCTTTTAAAATAATGTGTGAATGGCGAATTAACTGGGCGCTGAAAGGAGGAGAGAGATGAAAGATTTATGACCCCCGGAGTGAGAAGGCTAAGTCCCCGAGGAGGGCTTAAACGACGGTCCCACCCCCTCCCTCACCTTTATGCAAGGCACCCCTTTAGAACACCATTAAGGAGGGCATCTCGCAAGGTTCTCCACCATCCCCTGTATTATTACTCACCCTTATCCATATGGTAAAAAGAATGGTGGAACAGTGTGATTACTCGTATTCAGTAGAGCATTTCATCTACACTTCAGTAATTTTGTTTTCTTCATTTTTAGCAGATTTCCTTGAGGGAAATCAGTTACTGAGGTCGTACTAATTTCTCGATTTTCTGATACCCCTCTCACTGATACTGCGTCGTTTAGCCCTCTGACATAATTAATTATACTTGTCATTGAGTTAGGAGCTGCTAAATTCAAAGTTTTTGCTGAATGTCTTTTTTAGTTTAATTATTATTGTTATTTAATTATTATTTTATTATGTTTTTCAGATTTATATATTGGAGTGAATTGTTTGATGTCTGATCTCTTGGGAGCGATCCAAAAGTAGTTATCCGAAATTGGATTATGGAAGGAATGACACTCAGATAACGTAGTTTGTACACATTATTATAAATTTCCCTCTAATTATTCCTTTAGATGGAACCTGGTAGATTCACTTTTTTGCCGTTGTAGTACAACAGGCTATTTTTTAGCAGATTTCCCTTATGGGAAATCGGCTATTGAGTTCGTACTCATGACACGATTTTGGAAACATTTCTTCAAATTTAAATCGATTCTGCACAGGAGATGACGAAAATGAGGTTCATTCAAAATTATATATATATATATATATATTATATATATATATATATATATATATATATATGTGTGTGTGTGTGTGTGTGTTTGTCTGTTAACGCTCTAGTGGCCTCAATTTGAGTTTGATCGTTATCAAGCTCGATATTTAATCGTTTTAAGTAAAAAGATAGTTCACGTTTCCGGGTAGGAATTCCAATAATTCTTAATATCACCGTTATTATGGTTCGGATTGAAAATTTGTGTATGACCAATCTCATTGTAAATGTAATGTTCTATAAATGGTGTTATGTACATTTTTTCAATATCATTAATATTAATCAAGATATTTCCATTTTTTAGTTTTCAGCCTTCAGTAAACCCCCACTCCTAATCATGTCATATTAACAATACGCTGTTATATTATGCAGTTTATTTGCAGCCTACATAAGAAATATTTTTGTCATTGAACTTTTACGTCCAGAGAAAAATGCAAATACGTGTAGCATGCGGGAAATCTGCTTGGTTAACGCAGCCCCTGAGAGACGGGTTTTATTGAATATCCTTGAATGAAGCCATCAAAAATAAAATATTGTATATAGAAAAAATAGTAATTTGTTATTTATGTCAAATAATAATTGTAAATAATCTACTCCACTGTATTTAGTACCTACAGTTGGCCGTGCATGTGCAGAGAACAATATAAATAAGGGAATATATTTGTATAATTCTCTGCAGTTGAACGTCCCACCTGTCGATGCTACAGACAGTGCAGTAGGCTATATACGATTATTATTTGGCAGGGATACTTAATTTAGGGGTAAAAGAAAACCCCTGTAATATATAATTATCTCTCATCCATTGATAATACAATTTCATCTAGCTAAACTTAAATATTCCATGAAAACCTAAAATAATTAAATTAATAACAATGAGTTAGAGTTGCTCTAAGTAAGTACGTTGTTTAAGTAAGTGGGCTTGTTGGTTACAATTCAGAGGCTATCCGTTGTGGAGTTTATTAAAATGAAAATTGGCTGGATCACTTTTTATTATCTTTTGTATTTATTCATGGCGGTGATAAGTGTTACCAGTATGTAGATTTCTCTATTGTAAAACTCCACGTGGGAAATCTCCTTTGTTTACGCAGCCCCTGCGTGAGGGAATTTTTTTTTCATTTAGTTTGTAGAAACTCTCTTGCAAGGATTGCCTCCACACTCAATATTCTTTAATTCGCTCTTAAAAACGGTAAAGGAAAGGGGACAGAAAGTCAGTGATTATGTAATTGTATTAGGTATTGTATTATACCGTTTATCCTGCTATTAACATTTTATGTTCTTGTTTAGGGCATCAAAAAATGTTTATTTAGAATATTTACTACAGTATTAGCAAGCACACCTTAAGGAATTCTATAGATATGATCTTATTATATTTTAGATTTATATATATATATATATATATATATATATATATATATATATTAAAATTGGGTGTTACCACTATAGCAACTTTTTTTAATCCAAACTCGTTATATAAGCGTTTTATGTAAAAAGAAAGATCAAGTTCGTTAACGGCGGAAATCGGACTTGGGATGGAGGGGCGGGGGTAGAGGGGAGGAAATTCGAAAACTCGAAATATCTTCGTCCTTGTACGTCAGATAGAAAAAGTGTATAGAACCAATGTTATGACACTTTTAATTGCCTATAAACATTGTTATGCGTGCAAGAAGTGCTAGACGCGTACATATTACTTGGAAGTTGCGAAGAGATAGTAGTAAAATAACTTTGTGAATATATGTATATATCACTCCATCCAAACAAATCTATTACAAATGACTTAATGGAAAGGCTACCTTCACATCTCCAATCCAGAGGGCCTCACCAGCAAATTTATCCACCCTTTTAAAACAAGATTTAGGGTTGATTGGCAGCTTCCACATTTCCAGAAGAAGAGCATAGAAACACCAAACACTTCATGGTTATTGTAGGTAGATCGTCTAATCCAATAAAGGCTATATTATTGTAGTCTATTAGACTCCCAAGCCTTTATGACTGAGAGAAGAAAGATATTTTAGAATAATTCAATTACTTTGCAATATATACTAAAACAAGCACAGATACGAAGTAATCACGACACTAAAGTTTAGCAGAATTCCCTTAAGGGATATCAGCTATTGAGGTCGTACTCATGACGCGATTTTCAAAACATTTCTTCAAATGTCCGTTTATCCCACCCAGGAGACGACGAAAATGATGTCCCTTCAAAACTATATATTCGTCTGTTTAAGCTCTGGCGGTCGCAATTTTTGTTTAATCATTACCAAACTCGGTATTTATTCGTTCTATGTAAAAAGAAAGATCATGTTCGTTAATGACTGAAATCGGACTAGTGGGAAGGGGGCTTAGAGGGGGAAATTTGAAATATCTCCGTAACTATACGTATGATCGAAAGATTATATAAATCCAATCTTATTGCAAATGCAGTTATGTACGTTTTTTGCTGTACTTGATTATTAAATGTGATATTTGCATTTTATAGTTTTCGGTCTTCAGTAAACCCCCACTTCTACTCACGTCATATTCACAGTAAAGTGTTATATTATGAAGAAGCGAAGTGTTATATTATTTGAAGCCTATATACCAAATATTGTTCTCTTTGAACTTTTACGTTTTCACAAACGTTTACGCAAATACGTGGCACAAGTGAGAAATCTGCTTAGTTAACGCAGCCCCTGCATGACGGAATGTTTTATTTCCTACAGGGTATTATAACCACGATGTTGATAGCCTAAACAAACATCCTATCTGTCATACATAAAATTTCCCTCCCTAATCTCCCCCCCCCCCTTCCCACTGGTCAGATTTCAGCTGTTAACGAACTTGATCTACAATTTTACATTATACGTTTAAATATCAAGTTTGGTAATGATCAGACAAAAATTGCGGCCGCTTGAGTACACTAAAACCTACACATACCTTGGAGTGCCTTTTTCCTCATCAGGAAGATTTTCTAAAGCTGCAGATCATTTCAGTCAGAGATCAAATACGGCAAGTGCAAAGGTTAGGGAAATACTGGGAAGAGGGAAGAGTGATTCCTGGGAAGCAAGAATAGCCCTATTCGATTCAATGGTGTCATCTACTCTTCTTTATGGAGCAGAGATTTGGGCTCTAAATTATTTGGACCTTGTTGAATCTGTACAGCTGTAGTTCTTAAAGTATTTGTATTTTTGGCTAAAAAGTACCCCGAATTACATAGTCCGTTTTGAAACTGGTCGAGTTCACTTAAATCTAGTTATATTTAAGAAAATTATTAATTTCTGTGTTAAACTGCTCTCAATCCCTGACCACTGACTTCCGAAAAAATGTTTTCTTAAGCTCCTTAGTTTGCACAATATGAAAAGCGACATAAAATATAATTGGGAGTCACAAGTATAATTTATAGCAGGAAATAATTATGTTGAAGAATATTTTTTCGAATCTTTAGACCAACAAACTTTGCTAGCCAACAAGAATTCAATCATTGAAACAATTATAAACCATCTCCATTCCGTTGACGTTGATTGAGTTCTTAACTCAAGTTACAGCCGAATATATAGAAGTATTTGTAGTTTTAACCATTCTCTCCCTGGCAATTATTTAACGTTTCACACAAACGTAAATAAAATAAAACTTACCTGTCAAATAAGGATTTCCTCTAGCGAGTATTTAAAATTATCCTATAGAAACATGACTCAAGTTATAAAAACTGGAGAGGTATGTAAATGGCGCCAAAAATATATTTACCTACATTTGATTCATTTACTGTTGTATTGCCCCGCGTTTATATCTCACAGAATAAAATTCCTTGACAACTATATAGTGCCTCAGAGAGAATACCTATCATTGGTAAACATTTTGGATTACAACAATGAAAGTAAAGTTAATGATATATTTTGTTTCTTGTCAAAAGTTTGTGAAAGTTAACAATATAAAAGAAAGAATTTTATTATTTTTATGGGGGAGATTATTCAAAAATAATCGGCACATTATTTATTATATGCAGTTATACTTATTATTAGAAGAGTTATACTTATCTTAGAGAAAAGTTATGTTAATCTGATATGTTTGAAAACTGATCTTTATTTAGACATTAAAAAAGAATGAATTAATCTACATTTATTACGTGCCAATGTATATGGTGTTCATTAGTAATTTTAGACATTATTATTATTTTATATACACTTATTTTAAGAAGTTATAATATATTAATAACCATACTAACACTAATTGGCGAGACTCTTGGCAACGTGTTGTAAACATAATCCAATAAAATATCTATCTATCTATCTAGATACATATATGAAAAATTTTAAACGGGCCTCTTTTCCGTCATCTCCTTTGTAAGAGCGATGAACATTTGAAAAATGTTTTGGGAAATTCCGCCATGAGTACAACCTCATCTGATTTCCCTTAAGGAAATCTCCTAAAAAATATTTGTCAGTTGATTGAAGTCAATCCCCCCAGCCCAGTTTTATTAATGTTTGCCCTTCTATTTACTCCTATTTCCGAGAATCCAGGATTAGAAATAGAGAGTTCCATAGCTTTGACGTAGGAATACAAACATTGATCTTTGGTGCATACTGTGCTATTGAAGTTCAATCCACAGACTCAAATACATCCAATCGAAACTAACATTGAATATCACTGTTTAAACCGGCGGTGCGAGAAAGCAATCAAACTGTCTAGACCGACTCATAAACGAGTCAGGAAGGATGTCAATATTCTTATTTGATAAACATTTTCCCCGTTTGATTGGTCGGCATATTTGATTACACAATCACTTCAGCTGCCGAAGCTAAAGAACATTTTCCAACGCGGTTTACACAAATAAATCGTAGAAAATGATGTAACAAATAAAAAAGGACGTGATGGTATTTACTGGCTGACACTCATTCGATCAAATATTAAATACTGCTCATGAAATTATAATCAATTGATTTGAATGACTGTATGCAAATCCAAGGGTTTATTCAATTGTGGTTATGGGTCAGAAAAAATGTTGAAAACGTAGGGAAATCTCTCTCTCTCTCTCTCTCTCTCACACACACACACACACACACACACACACACACTCACTCTCAATCTATTTATCAATCTCTCTCGTTCAACCTCACATGTAAAATTTTATTGTGTATAATCATAGAGAGGATATTAGGCAAAAATTATATTCAACAGAAATAAGTGACTCCTGGAATATATCTTTCTGAAGATCTGCTCAAGATGCTAGTACAGAACTATATTTTTACCAGGTAACCTTAGCATTGACTACAAGCTTACGAGATATTCACGCACATGAAGAAAATGCTACCATTCATGCCTTCCGTAAGTCAAGTCTGAAATACAAAATACTGTCTGTAATTTTTAAAACGACTTCAACATAAAGGAAGCAAATCCCTAATTAGTATGCCTGCTTTGAAACAAAGAAGGGGCTCAGGTTAGCCATGTGAGTAAAGCGTTGACATTTATCTCACATGGTAAACCTAGAGTGGCGAGGTCGATTGTCGCTTGGGCAAAATAAATTATTTAGTGACGAAATTCATTAAATAACATCCTAAAATCTCACCCTGGCTAGAAAAGGATGGTAACCTGTAGATAACCCGTCCCAGTTAGCCTAAGTAGCAAAAAGTGGACGTTAATAAATAATAATGAAATAAAGAAAGTCAACCAGCCATTCGTAAGTCATCAATGAAATGTTTGGGTAATGTTGTCGAAAATAACTAACCTCCACCAGCCAAGAATTATTTATTGTGAATACATATGGAAGTATATTGCTTCTATAGTTTTGATGACTAGTCCATAGATATATGTCATCATATATTTATATGACTTTTTTGTAGTCTGGCTCTACAAGTAACCTTAAAAAAGTCTATGCTTGGACCCAGATGTTAGCTTCAACAGCAAAGCATTCCTTTTAGCGTCACTTATATTGGCAAGAATATATTTACGAGAAATGACCATAGCTATTTAGGCTATAGAACGAAGTTAGATACAGTATTAATCGATACTCACAAACCTGGTGGCTACTTGTGGAATGATTAAACTCCATATACTATGATTTACTAAATAAAATTATTATCTTTAACTCATATCGGAATGGTACATCAGAAATGTATCACTCATGAAAAAGGAAAACTGAACGGGTGCTCTTTGGTCGAAACGAAAATAATAGTGAAGCCGTTTTTTACCAACTCCCAGCACATTATCAAAAACGATTTTCCGGTAAGCATTCCATCCTCTCGGCAATAGAAAAACTAGTCCAATAATTTCTAAACTCCAACTGCGGCCTGAGATATTGGTTTACGGAAGTGGCCAATATTGACGCCGAAGAGGACCCCGGATAGATTTATGGTAATATAAATTTAATACCAGCGAGAAACTTTGGGGGAGTATGGGGCGGTAGGAGGTGGCTGGGCCCTAGCTAACTTAGACTGGCCCGCCATAAATTTTCCATTGTATTTCGGTCATTATGTATTCCCGTTAAGTAATTTAACAGCTCGTTGATAAGAGAGCAGACTAATTGCTCAAACAACACGACTCATCATCTATTATTGTCCGACCGGGCGTTTCCAATGCCCCGAGGCTAAACTGGGATGAAACAAACGCTAATGATTTTCAACACGATTCCTGGACAACTGGAAGTTTACCCGTAGGACCAACGTATTTACCGTCGGCATTCTAGGACTCCTATAAACACGTTCGAATTAGAAATGTTGCATCTATTCCTGGGAACTCATTAATTAGCGGTAGTACTAACTAGAACTAACATCCTGGTGATAGTTTCCGCTGAACTGACAACCCTGATTTCACGGAAATGATTAGGGAAACAGTGGTTCTACGAGACGGAAAACAAGTAGATCAAATAAAAATATAAAAGAAGTAAGCACAAGGCAGTATTGATTTTATTTTGTCTTCTAGAAACAATGTAGAATACTACTTAGTAATTTATTTTATTTATTTATTAACGTCCACTTTTTGCAACTTAGGCTAATCGGGACGGGTTATCTACAGGTTACCACCCTTTTCTAGCCAGGGTGGGATTTTAGGACGTTATTTAATGAATTTCGTCACTAAATAATTTCTTCTGCCCAGGCAAGAATCGAACTCGCCACTCTAGGTTTACAATGTGAACTACTTAGTAAAATTTGCAGCAAATATTCAATAATGTTTGCATCATTTCTTCATGAATGTGCTCACATTCCTCAAACGAATGCTACAAGAATGGCTCTTCTAATTTGTTCATTTTCCAGTTTTTTTTTTTATTAAATATAATAATTATGGATGCATTCAGCAATACATTTTGACAAATTAGCAGTAATGCCAAAGAAAGATTAAAAAAAAAAAATCCGTCACGCTTGTGTTGCTTTAACTAACCAGATGTCCCACGTGAGACACGTTTTTGCAATTATGTAAATGTTACAATGAAAACAATATTTGTTATTTAGGCTTCAAATAAAGTGCTTCAAAATATAACAGCTTATTGTTAATATGATATGAGCAGGAGTGGGGTCTTACCTAAGGCCGAACACTAAAAAATGCATTATCTCGATTATTAATCAAGATAATGAAAATACGTACATAACAATATTTATAGAACATTACATCTGCAGTAAGAGATGTTCTATACAATTTTCCGACCCGACGTATAATACCGAAGATATTTTGAATTTTTGAAAATTTCGATTTTATCCGTTAACGAAATTAATTTTCATTTTTACATAACACGTTTTGTACAATTCCGAGTTTGGTATCGGTCAGACGAAAATTGCGACCTACCCGAAAACACTATATATATATATATATATATATATATATATATATATATATATATATATATATATATTTAAAATTATGAACGGACATCATTTTCGTCATCTCAAGATCGATGGACTTTTGAAGAAATGTTTAAAACTCCCATCATGAGTACAACCTCACTAGCTGATTTCCTCTATGAGAAATATGCTAAAACCCGAATTTCTGAAATGCCTGACAATGAAACAGGAGCTCCGAAAACTTTTCATCCATGCACAATCACTGGAGCTAAATATATTTAATGGTTGTATATTATTCTTTGATTCTGCTTATCATAAGAGAAATATTACTCCCCCCCCTCTAAAAATCTCACCTCCTGATCCTATTTCTGTAATTAATGAATTTGGTCGTTCTTTTTACTCGAAATCCTTAAATATTCAATTTTGTTACGATCAACCAAAATTTACCACATCAGTAACAGGCGCACATACATACATACATATATACTTTAATCTTCTCGGTAGGAATGACAGATATTTAAAGACAATTTTCAGAATTAGCTTCTTGAGTTAAACCTTAATAGCTCATTTTATCTTAATGTGATTCATGAAGAAATTATAATATACCACATCATTCAAATACAGAACCAACATAATATTTGAGCAACTCTCATTTTACTCTGATTATATTATTATAACTAATAACATTCAATCAGATTAATTTAAAAACAATTTATATTTTACAAAAATATTCTTGGGAGGAAAAATAATGATTAGACAGCATCTGGGCTTCAAATAAACTCATTTTTCTTCAGCAGGAGAACCTCTATCTCCCATATTCGGCGAGGCCAATCTATTTCGGTGAAAAGGTAGGTGGAAAGTGTATCCAGGGAGAAACAACTCAATGGCAGACATTAGATAAGAGTCTTTCATTTTCCCAGCTGACAGCGCGCAATTCTACTCCCGCCAAGAATCTTTATCACTTACTCGCCAACATTCACTCTCCCATACAAACGGAATAAACTGCTATCGGCCCAATTAGCAACAACAACTTCTTTTTGTTCACAATTTCCCTGCTGATAGGATTAACAAACAAATTTCATTCCAGTAAATAACACACTCGAGTTACTTAAATATAATGTTGTGGTTATCCAAATACCTAAAATGACTAATAGTGTCAAACGTGCAAGAATAGCAACTAAAATGTCAACTACTGACATAACTATGCTGTCACCATCAGACCTCAAAGAAATAGTACAAACTAAAATACTATAGAATACTGGCTAAGGTCTGACAACAAACTACTGGTTGTAAATCCCAATAATAGTTGATAGACAAAGAAACAAGACGTAGATGGAAGAAGAGACCAAGTTGTCCTCACATGACCTTCTTACCAGATGCATTCTTTCATTATAATTTCAGAAAAAAGTGCATATATTAAAATTAAAAGTCATTTAATTGTAATATTGGCTAATTATAATACCAGTTGAAAATATTTACTTTTAAGGGAGAAAATAACATGTTTATGTAATACAATATGTAATGAAAAAAGTGTATATACTATTATTATATAGGATAAGTAAGTATATTGCCAGTATTAAAAAATGTACAATAATTATTAATTATTGGCCAAATATTAAGGCAGTTAAAAACATTAAGCCAGTAGTAAGAAGTGTAAATAGGTACAATGTAACTCAAGTTACTAGCACATATACTCATGACGCAATTTTCAACACATTTCTTCAAAGTCCATTTATCCCACCCAGGAGACGACGAAAATGAGGTCCGTTCAAAACTATATATTTGTCTGTTAAAGCTCTAGCGGTCGCAATTTTTGTTTAATCGTTACCAAACTCGGTATTTATTCGTTCTATGTAAAAAGATAGATGAAGTTCGTTATTGGCTGAAATCGGACTAGTGGGAGGGGGCCTTAGAGGGTGAAATTTGAAATATCTCTGTAATTATACGGATGATCGAAAGATTATATAAAACCAATCTTATTGCAAATGCAGTTATGTACGTTTTTGCTGTACTTGATTATTAAATGAGATATTTGCATTTTTTAGTTTTCCGTTTACAGTAATCGCCCACTCCTACTCACGTCATATTGACAGTAAAGTGTTATATTATGAAGCAGCGAAGTGTTATATTATTTGAAGCCTACATACCAAATATTGTTCTCTTTGAACTTTTACGTTTTCGCAAACTTTTACGCAAATACATGGCACAAGTGGGAAATCTGCTTAGTTAACGCAGTCCCTGCGTGACCGAATTTTTTATTTCCTACAGGGTGTTATAACCACGATGTTGATAGCCTAAACAAACATCCTACCTGTCATACGTAAAATTTGACAGTTACAACGTAACTCGTGTTACTAGTACATATATTTAAGTAAATATATATAAATAAAAATGTATTTATAGATTTAGTTAAGAAATAATTGCATAGAAAATTAGTGAATATAATACCCTTAGGATATGACAATATATTATTTGATATTATTTAAGACATAGAGTAAAACAGGGACCTGTAAACAGCATTATACTACTATAAAGGACATAATAGCCTAGTTGTTGATTGCTCAAATCATATTAATCCTAACCCTAATCTTTCATTTTGAATAAAAACGCAAGGGCGTTTGTCTGTAATCTAAGCAGATTTCCCAAGTGCTGGTATGCTACAGTACTGATTCCTTCTCACCACATATTTTCTAGTTCTAATTACATAAGCTGAATAGCTCGCTAAATGTTTCAGTTACAGGAAAATGTATAAATCAACAATCGTAGTACATCAGCAATTGAACAAGGTTGGTTCAATAACATTTTAGATACGACTCATAATAAAGGAGATATTTTGAATTTTGGAATACACCCCCCTCCTAACCCCCTCATTCCTAGTTCGATTCTAGTCATTAACGACTATGAACTTAAGCGTGCATGCATAAATATCAAGGATAGTATAGACAAATACGCTCAGTAAAAGTTCAATGAGAACAATATTTTGTAGTAAAGCTTCGAAAGAAGAGGTTCATGACAAAACAGCTTCTTGTTAATATGACAGGATTGGGAGTGGGCTTTACAATACTACTATATATATATATATATATATATATATATATATATATATATATATATATAAAGTTCATTGAATTGTTAGTTTAATTCATTTGTAGCTCTAATGATAACAGTAGTTACTTTGAAGCACATAAAACAAGTTTACACTAGAAGGATAGGTTTTGCCTAGTTCTTACCTGCACCGGATTAAAAATCACAGATAACCAGCAAATTTGTTTTATACATGCTAAGAGTAAATCATTAAACAATTATTTAATAAGAAAAAATGTACACATTGGTTTTCAATAATTATTTTAGAAAACCCAATGGTAGTGAAGATGAAGTTTACTGAACTTACTTTAGTTCTATGAGGCAAAATTTAATTTAATAATGTAACTATAAGAAAATAGGATGAGTGTAAATTATATCTAAATATTTAAGAACGTAATGAAGTCCCGCGGGAAATTAGGTTTCGAGAACCAAGTGTATATTTTTATTTTATTTTATAATTGGAGCAAAAAATACAGAACAAATAAAACCGGGGAAAATTTATAATATTCATGAATATTTTATTGCGACATCTAAGAAGTCTGTCACGGACATTTATTATAGTTTGCAGGAAACAGATATATTGCTTTTTGTTATGTGACCATTTGTATCTGATAAGCTTTAATCGAGTAAAACAGCCATTCATTAAGGATAAGTCTATTAACTTTTTGTAAAAAACATATAAATAACGAACAAAAACGACTATATTATATTAAAGCGGGTGGTAATTAATTAAAAAATTTCTTCGGTATTTACATATAATGGACGAATAGTTCTCTGAAGATGAGAAGTCTTGTATCATAATATTTTTAGGGTTCTAAACGGTGGAAGGTAAGCTTCTAGAAGAAAACAAATCCAACTTATAAACTGACTTTCGTACAGTAATTTGTGGCCCATATAATTGTTGGTATCTGGTATTTTTTTTATTGTATGTCTTGTATATAGATATTATAGAACAGACTTGCATATAACACAAGTTCCTTCCAATATCACAGTAAGTATGTTCACTTTTGTAAAAAAACAAAAAAAAAAAAAAAAATAGAAAATGAAATATCTGGATTATTCATAGCAGCGCTCCATTATAACTTTCACTTTTGCTCTTCTTTTGAGAATACATTACAGCCTAAAGCCTTAGTTAGTTTACTGGTAATGTCCACAACTAAATTCGGTTCACTCGTTCAGGCGTGAAAAGCGGAAAAACTAACAGACACCAAAGCCAAAATTGGCTTCAATTTTGTTGGGGGTTTCACTTCCCCCACGAGGAAGATTCCCGGGAAAATTATTATTGTACAGATAGAAGGGACGAATTTATAAATAGATTGTCTCAAACAAGACACCTTTGTGGTCTTGTTGCTTTGTGTCATTTCAAATATCACAACCCTTTGTAACAATTGGACGTAAATTCACAAATCTCACTGTTAACTAATGAATTAATAAGTTCGACAATCTATATATATATATATATATATATATATAGAGAGAGAGAGAGAGAGAGAGAGAGAGAGAGAGAGAGAGACAGACAGACAGACAGAGGTTAGATGAGTTGTAAAAAATGGGTTTATTCTTTAATGCTACTTACCTACTAGCTGAAGAATTACTTTTATTGGAAAATTATTACAGTAAGTATATAAGCACAGTTTCTCTCCGGACTTGCCAGTGGATGTTCTAGGATCTATTATCACGTTTAGTCTCTTTCGTAGTATTATATTAGTCCTTAATAATAAGTCTAAATACTTGGAATGATATGAATTCCAATCAACATACCCACATGTTCTTGCATGCATATCACACATAAATAATACTTGCAATGTTAATTATTTCGAAATTTACCAATATCTATCAAGTACGGTTAGTTTGTTAACCATTATACTAATTCGTTAACACTTTGCAATAATAACTTGCAGTTCTAATTGTTTGGATGTGATTCACTTCTAATATTAAAATACGTTATAACTGGTATGGTTTATAAATAATCAGAATAGTAATGGGGTACAACTGATTATAATTAAGCCAACAGAAATATTGTAACATTAATTCATGTTTAAATATTTTTATAATATTCATGTGTTTTTTTTTTTTAGTTAATTTTGAAAACAAAATATTTCTTTATTTATTTCATGTATTTAGGCAGTGCGTACAATTTGACAGATAGATGCAATTCAATTGAAGCAAATGTGATTCTAATTAACTATTTAAAGTGGACATAGAAATTCTTGAAAAAGTTGATTTGTTTTCTGATCCGAATAATATAATATAGAAATTTAATTAGAACAAAAAATCATTAATGTAGAGGAGCCAAATTTTCATGTGGGAATCGTACCCTAAATTGATTAAGGTGAGTGGTTACCGTGGTCTCCCTAGTGCACGTTCAGCATCGAGAGACAGTTGAGTAGGTCCGTTTTGAAGAGTACTTTGGCTGCGTTAGTAGTATCTACAGGCTACACCTGGTAATTGATCCCGTGAGTAGGAAAACCTGATTTTCACGAGAACGAACAAGTAAATAAGTGGGTCGCAAAGCCATACAGTGGTTTCCCGCTGTCTTCTGCATTAGATCATTCAGAAATAAAGGCACCACGAGGAAAATTGCATTCACGCCATTAGAGCTATAAGTGGAGAAAGTTCCAATCTAGACCATAGTTGTTAGAGCCTTCCGTAACCAGGCTGACTAATAACTAGGTATTAGCCAGTATGAGATAAGTTTAATCTAACCTCTACTTTTGCCCCACTGACATGTTCTAAGTTAGAATTTATAGAAGGAGGGGGTAGGAGAAGGCCTCTACGATTGCCACATTGTCACTTCATTTTATAGTCTTGCTACAACCCTTTTAACAAAAACCTTTTGTAGATTCAACCAAAACCACTTTCAGCACTATTAAGAAGGCGCTGGGAGAAAGTGAAAGGGACAAAACTTATTTAACAACGCAGCCATGAATGTAATGACTAATTAAAAACTTCTAAGCGAGAGACAAGAGCCGCACAGAGTCAAGATAGAGATAAAAAATAACTCGGAGAAAAGGAAGAAAAAGCGGAGATGAAGTAGCCAGGATTACGGGGGGTACGAGCCTGGTTGGAATAGTTAGTCGGATGGAAGTTGGTCTGGCTAGGGGATGGGTGAAGAGCCAGCAGGGGCAGGGAGGAAATGAAATTACCCATGCTTCAGACTTGGCTTAGTTAATCAGTTTAATGTTGAGCAGATTACTCATTCCACCCTCAGCATTCTATGTTATTCACCGTTCCCACCCCACCGCCGGTCATTTTAAAATGAGTGAAATCCTCCTAATCCTCCACCACTCCCCCCTCACAACCCCTTTTAATGGCGAACCTCTATTCCGCTAACAAGTCGCGCACATTCCTTGAATTTCACGTATGCTCGCAGTGCGTAAGAATCAAATTAAACCGTTACATTATTAATGCATACATTCCTAAATACAGAAAAGGTAGAAGTGGTACTCCTGAATTTATAACACTTACCACTAAATGCCTCTCTACCCTATTCGTAGATAACTACTAACAAATTTATGATATTCCGGAAGCGTTTTTTATTAACAATGAACTGAATTATTGAGATAAGTATATCCTCGCCCAGCAGCAAGTGGTAATTGAGTAGAACCTCTTTCAAACGAGTAGCACCTTTAATAAAGCGTAATAAACTAGCTTCTTTGGCTATGTGAGTAGTATCTACAGGTTATGTTATTGGTTGAATCTGTGACAAACAACACAAGCCTTCCGCTATCTGCTCGGGCACCTGCTGGCTTTCGTGCAGGAGTCAGTACTTCTCCAGCTCTAGGAACCGCACGCATCGCTTAGTCAGGATCTACTTTCTTTCCTTTGACTACCTACAAAATATTATATGTAGGTTCTGGTGAGCTTAGAATAGAAAAAAAAAAAACGGACAAGGTACAAATACGAAGAATATTATAACAAACCTGTCTTACCTCTGGAAAATAAACTCTGAAAAAATGGCACTGAAAGGTGAGAGAACGGAAACCGGTAAAGGGAATGATCTAAGGGAAATAAAGTAAATCTCGCCAATCCTCCACCTGTGCAGGCTAGAGAGGTAAGCATTGATGGCGCGGGCATATAAGTTAAGGAAAGCAGAATTCATTTATCGAGAGACAAGATCTTTATATTAAATTTAAAAGAAAAAAAGAAAAAAACGAAAAAAAAACTCCTTTGATTTACTTTTAGTACAGTTCATCAGCTCAACTACCATGTAGGTAAAACGTATTCCAATAAAAAAAATATTCCAGAAATTTCAAAGATTATTAAATTATTCTACAAATGTACTCCTTTGATTTTAGGAATTTTAATGATAACGAAAAAAAATCTTAAAAAATGATTTAATCTTTGATAGCTGTCTTATAACGTACTACACCACCTCTTTAAAAAAAAATTATTGGTTAACGCCATTTAGAGCTAAACAGCTAGTGTGTATTTATATAAGTATATATATTAGCTGTGTTAATCCAGTTTAAATAGAAATGGCTACCCTTGTGAATAACTATGCACAAAATCTCCGGTCATATACATCATAGCACGAGTATTCCGTAACATGTCGTAAAATCGTCGTATTTATAAATGAAGAATAGCAAGTATTCATAAATGAATTAAAATATAGGCGGTTTCCCGTCAAAATATACAGATTGCGTTAGTGGTTACACTAAGTGATCCATTTATTGTCTGGCCTGAAACGCGAAAAAAATCCCCAAAAAGTATCCTCACAAATTATAAACAGAATATTAAACATATCTTTGAGGTATAAGGTTTGTCTAACTTCTAATATTGTTCTTGGGCTCAGGTTAGCCATGCGAGTTAAAGCGTTGACCTTTATCTCACATGGTAAACCTAGAGTGGCGAGTTCGATTCTTGCCTGGGCAAAGGAAATTATTTAGTGACGAAATTCATTAAATAACGTCCTGAAATCCCACCCTGGCTAGAAAAGGGTGGTAACCTGTAGATAACCCGTCCCGATTAGCCTAAGTTGCATAAAGTGGACGTTAATAAATAATAATAAAAAATAATATTGTTCATAGTTCAAAATTGCCCTTCAAGTTTCGTGCCTCACGTACCACCTCTTGTGGGGCCTTTCTCTTTCAAGAAGTAATGCCATTCATTCATATAACCCCATTGAAAAAGCATGAATTCAACACATTTATAAATGCTTACGAAAATAATACATTTACTAAATTTAATTGCACATTGCCTAAGTTTAATCTCATTTTGCCTTCATAACTGTAAATGAAGAGCTCTTTTCCACACTGTCTTCGTTGAAATCTACCTTTCAGCACTGGGAAGGCGTTTGATTATAAATCGATTATTTATACGCCAACCCTGGCACTTGATTATTTCGTACATACAAAAATATTCTGTAACTTTCAGTAAGAAAATCGAATTTATAATTAGAATAGCTGTTATTCGTAAGTGAATTCACATATGAAGACTGCGTTAGTAGAACCATTAAATAATCCTTTTAGTGCCTAGTCTGAAACACGACAACAATTTATCTCCACCAAATTTAAATAGAAAATCAGGCAAAGCTTAGAGTTACATATATATATATATATATATATATATATATATATATATATATATATATATATATATATATAAATACGAGGTGCGGCTATTAAATAACGAGACTGATGCTGTAAAATATTTTATTTTTATTTCATACATTTTTACTTATTATCACCTTCAATGTACACCCCTCCTTTATCCCTACAACGCTCCATGTGAACCTTCCATTGTTCGAAACAGTGCTGGAAGTCTTTTTCTGTCAGCTCCTTCAGGACGCGTGCCGCTTTCTCTTTCCCAGCTTCAACAGAATCAAATCTTGTTCCTTTTAATGCAGATTTCACCCATTGAAAATGACCCAAACTTACTGGAACGTGTGACATAATAGCATTTAGCGTGACGTGTTAATAACATGTGACGAATCATGGTTTTTTATGTATGATCGTGAAACAAAGCGCCAATCCATGCACTGGAAGAGCCCATCTTCACCGAGAGCCAAAAAAGCTAGAATTTTCGATATTCATGGGATTGTGAACCTTCAGTGGGTTCCTGAAGGTCAAACGATTAATCAACATTACTACCTTCACGTTCTTGCTGAACTCCGCGAAAGAATAAGGAAAAAACGACCAGAATTGTGGAAGGACAAGTCGTGGGTTCTCCACCAAGACAATGCCCCGGCTCATTCCGCAATGTCTGTTAAGAGGTTTCTAGCCAAATTCAGCATCTCAGTGTTAGACCATCCGCCTTATTCGCCGGATCTTGCGCCGTGCGACTTCTATCTGTTTCCTAAGGTGAAATCTGCATTAAAAGGAACAATATTTGAGTCTGTGAAAGAGAAAGCGGCACGCGTCCTGAAGGAGCTGACAGAAAAAGACTTCCAGCACTGTTTCGAACAATGGAAGGTTCGCATGGAGCGTTGTAGGGATAAAGGAGGGGTGTATATTGAAGGTGATAATAAGTAAAAATGTATGAAATAAAAATAAAATGTTTTACAGCGTCTGTCTCGTTATTTAATAGCCGCACCTCGTATGTATATATTACAAATATCGTCTAGAACTAAACATGACATCTCCAGAAAAAGTGAACGCCGCCAAGGCGCAATTCAGATAATTTTCTTGTTACTAATCACAGGCATCATCAAGGGAATTTTAAACTTATATCTGAACTCCCTTTCTGAGCGCCCCTACCCTCAGAGTCGTTGTGCACGATGAAGGGGCCGAGATAATGTAATGGGAGTGGAATGAATCCTGGTGAAAAGGTGAGGACATTAGGAGGGTGTGGATTTGATTTAGGGGTGTTATTTTTGAGGAGTTGTGAGTCGGGGGTGAGAGGTGGGCTAGGGGTGGCTGGCAGGTAGCCAAACCCTGGCACAGATGCATGCCCAGCTGGAACACATATGCTTAACCCTAGTTCACCACTCTCTCACCAGAGCACGCTATTCTAACTCTTTCCTCCCCCTATCTCTTCTCCTATCTACGATTGTGAGCTATAAGAACAAACCCAACTTGATGAATGAAGTAATTTTAAAAAAAGGTCCGTCACTCAGGGGGCTGCGGAAACTAAGAAAATTTCCCACATGTTGGAATGACACACTACTGTCTACATCTCAGAATAAATTCTCCATTTCAAAAAAAAAATAAAGAAAAAAATAAATCCTATGAGTATAAGTGGGCTGCCAATAAAATCTAAATTGATGACGTCATCCCACTATTTGCACGTATCTCACATAATAATAGAGGTCCGTTGAAAACAATATTTGGTATTTAAGGTTGGAATAATAATTATACCCTTATAAGTGCGGGTTTAGGCTGAAAACTAAAATAACAGTCCGTCACGCAGGGGCTGTGTAAACTAAGCAGATTTCCCACGTGAAGTTATACAATAGAGAAATCTCCATACGAGAGCCAAACAGTTACGGAAACGGCCGAACTAGCTTTTGGCGGGAAACTCACTCGTCCGTTATCCCCCCACATTTAATAAAAATGCAAATACCTCGGTTAATATTCAAGATAGAGAATAAATGTATAAAACAATGTTTATAGTAAATTTAATTTGCAATAAGAATGGTTCTATACAATTTTTTGATCCGACGTACGGTAACGGAGATATTTCGAATTTTCGAAAATCTCCCCCTTCTAAACCCACCCTCTCACTGGTCCGATTTAAGCCATTAACGAGCTTGAATTGTCTTTTTGCATAAAACGTTTACATATCGAGTTTGGTAACGATCAAAAAAAAAACGACCGCTAGAGCGTTAACAGAAAAATATATATTTATAATTTTGAACGGACCTCATTTTCGTCATTTCCTGGGTGGGATCGATGGACAATTGAAGAAATTTTTCGAAAATCTCGTCATGAGTACGACCTCAATAGCTGAATTCCCTTATGGGAAATCTGCTAAAAATGACAATATCTCGGTTAATATTGAAGATAAGGGAAATATGTAAATACCAACTGTTTCAGAACATTAAATTTACAATAAGATTGGTTTTATACAATTTTTTTATACGGCGTATTATAATGGAGATATTTAACAATCTCGAAATTCCCCTGGAACTGGTCCGATTATAGCCGTTAACGAACTTCATCTTTAGTTTTATATATATATATAAATATTGTTATGGGTAATACAGGGGCGAACGACGGATATCTCAGTTATACACAAATTGTCTTCATTATCCATCGAATAAATTGGTGATGATTAAGTGCTTATGTTAATCCAATATTTAGAATTTGAGGGGAATTTATTTCTATCTCAACTTCTGAATTTACCTAGTCGACAAAACTGATCTATTGGTAGTTACAATAGAATTTTTTGAATATATTGCTTCATATTTTTCAGAACTAATACTAAAATAAGCATATTTTGGTAGAAAAGTTTGGCGAAAGAACCTGTCAACGATGCTTAATGCACACGATATAAACAAAATGTCTTCATTATTCGTCCAATAAATGTTTTGGTGGCAATAATTTACTGATTTTTTTTATGAAAAGGGAGGGTGCTCTTTAGTGCTTATATTAATCCAATATTTAAACTATGATGCGAAATAATTTTGACCGCCCCCCCAGGCAGAGTGGTCTGAAAAAAAAAGGAGAGAACATGTTATATACGAAGAAACACTCAAATGATAAGAAAATATGTAAACCTGAAACCAGTAGAAGAGGAAGTGAGGAGGTTTGCAGAGAACTGTATAGAGGGAGCCTTACAGAGGATGATGAAGTGAACTACTTGAATTTAAGAGACCTGTCATTCCCAAAAGTTGAAAGTTTTAAATAGTTTGACACTTGAGTCAACTCTATTAACCAGTTGAAATTGACCAAAGAATAACTAGTACCAATCGACTTTCTTCTCGACTTCTCAGCTCTCAAGATCAACGAAAGTCTCACAAGCCTTGAAATTAAAGATCAACAGCTCTATTATGAAACCCGAGCCTGATGTATGGGTTTGAGACGTGGACGTTGATGGGTGTCCTGGAAGCAGTTAAGTTAAAATGTTTACAAGTAAGGCTCCTATAGTCATAATAAGCCCCAAATGTTTACAAGTAAGACTCCTATAGCTATAATAAGCCCCAAATGTCTACAAGCAAGGATCCTATAGCCATAATAAGCCCCAAATAATTACAATTAAGGCTCCTATAGCCATAATAAGCCTCAAATGTTTACAAGTAAGACTCCTATAGCCATAATAAGCCCCAAATGTCTACAAGTAAGGCTCCTGTAGCCATAACAAGCCGCAAATGTTTACAAGTAAGGCTCCTATAGCCATAATAAGCCCCAAATGTTTACAAGTAAGGCTCCTATAGCCATAATAAGCCCCAAATGTTTACAAGTAAGGCTCCTATAGCCATAATAAGCCCCAAATGTTTACAAGTAAGGCTCCTATAGCCATAATAAGCCCCAAATGTTTACAAGTAAGGCTCATATAGCCATAATAAGCCCCAAGTGGGATGGTGACATTAGAGTCTGGAGAAGGGATCATATCTGAAACGAGACAGTCGATTTTATGCGATACAAATGCTAAGAGGTTTAAGAGGACGGTACATGTTCCAAAATGTAACCTGACCACCCTTTGCAATGAACTCCACAGTGGTTGATAACTTGGGAGTTCTAAAATAACTTAGGTTGAAAATGAAGAAGAACGCTCCAGATTTCCATAAAGTTCACTTCAAAGCCATGGCTTTCAATGGCAGGACGGCTTCGCCTGGTAATGGCGGTTATCCAACCAAAGCCTTGAAGCAGACTCATCCATAAGTTGTTGTTCTAACGAATTCTTTATTATTATTTTGTTTGCCTTTCTATCTCTATATTTTTTTCCTGCCACTTGAAACCCTCCCACAAATGTCTTTAGGACTTTTACTTCCTTGCAAGAAGTATAGGAAGCATTTATTGTAATAGCAAAAATTGCCCCTTTTCAGGTTTCAACGGAATTATCCATTTTGACCCTCCATGAACGCATTTTAACTAGGGTACTCAAAGAAAGCTTAATTTGAAAATTACTAAGTTTAGAATGTTGAAATTTCATACATTTTTAATAAAAAAGATTAAAAATTTCTCCTTAAGTTTTAGAGATAAAAAACGTTTTACAGAAAATTTAAGGCATTTTTCAATTCAAGGTATTGAAACAAAGATATCGTATATCACTTACAAATTAAATAATTTTAAATATGTGAAATGTTTGTTTACTTAATTTAATACGGGTACAAGGAAGTTAAGTGGTGCTCTCATCAAATTGTTTTATTTATTATTTCTCTTAATCCCTCGTCCCCAGCCAAAATATCTAGCCCTTTTTTAATGTTGGTCCCATACTTGAATATCGTAAATAAGCAGCTCTAAAGTTGTAAATATCTCCTTTATTATGCTAGTATATTGAACAACAAATCTACTTCACCTATATATATATTTCCTACTACATGTTCTTTGAACTGTATTGTGAAAAGATTTATAACAAAGTTATCTGAATTTAATTATTTTCCTTAAGCAACGAAAGAAAAATGGCAATTAAGGCTTGATCAATAGTTCAGTTGTGATGATATGAAATATTTCAGTTTTTCAGTGATTTTCTTCACCTCATGGATATTTGGGGTACATCTTTCATCTGAGATCAATGAACTCTTTATTAATTAGCTCTATCACGTTAAATCGTAATTGAAATATATTATTAACTGCACAGCTTCAGCCCGGAGGTTTTAGAAAATTAGGATACATATTAACTTAAATCTTAATTTTTTTCTCAAGTTCATCTTAGCCATGTGTGTTAAGGCGTTAATCTCGATCTCACATGGTATACCTAGAGACTTGAGTTAAATTCTTCCCTGGTCAATAGGAATTTATTTAATAAGGAACTCATTAAATAAAATCCTTTGTCCGACCCTGCCAGGAAAGAGTTGGTAGCCTATATATAACATATACCTAGTCTTAGAAACATAAAGTAGGCGTAAATAATAAAAACATATTATTTCTGTATGTTTAAAAATTTAATTTTTTTCAAATAAAATGGCGTTTTTTGTTCTACTGTTATTGATAATATTAGGCCGCTTTCGGTCATTTGTATTTTAGCAGATTTCCCTGAAGGGAAATCAGCTATTGAGGTCGTATTCATGACACGAGTTATGAAAAATTTCCAAAAAATGTCCATTGGTCCTACCTAGGAGATGACGAAAATGAGGTCCGTTCAAAATTATATATATATATATATATATATATATATATATATATATATATATATATAGAGAGAGAGAGAGAGAGAGAGAGAGAGAGATTGGTCTGTTAACGCTCAAGGGGTCGCAATGTTTGTTTGATCGGTACCAAACTCGATATTTAATCGTGTTATGTAAAAAGAAATATCAAGTTCGTTAATGGCTGAAATCGGACCAGTTGTTTAGAGGGGGATTTTTGAAAATTCGAAATCTCCGTTATTATGCGTCGGATCGAAAAATTGTACAATACCAATCTTATTGGAAATTAAATTTACTATAAATATTGTTCTATAAATTTATTCTCTATCTTGAATACGGGCTCAGGTTAGCCATGCGAGTTAAAGCGTTGACCTAAATCTCACATGGTAAACCTAGAGTGGCGAGTTCGATTCTTGTCTGGGCAAAGGAAATTAATTAGTGACGAAATTCATTAAATAACATCCTAAAATCCCACCCTGGCTAGAAAAGGGTGGTAACCTGTAGATAACCCGTCCCAATTAGCCTAAGTTGCAAAAAGTGGACGTTAATTAATAATAATAATAATAATAATAATAATCTATCTTGAATATTAACCGAGATATTTGCATTTGTATTTTGTGTGTGGTCGGCAAAAATGTTCGGGACTTTCCGCCGAAAGCTAGTTCGGCCATTTCAGTAACTGTTCGTCCCTCGTGAATTGGTTTAGATACTCGTTACTACTTCTGTTATTATTAGGCAGATTTCTCTATTGTAAAACTTCACGTGGGAAATCTGCTTAGTTTACTCAGCCCCTGCGTTACGGACTTTTTTATTTTCCTCAAATTATAACAGTAATTCTGATTCGTTCCTTTGTAATTTTTTAATCTTACTTCATTGAATTATGTTATTTATTAGAAGGTATATAATCATGTTGATTAATCATTAACATTAATTTATTTAGTGCATATTAAAAAAAAACTGGAATAGAAGAGAAATAGAGAAATTTCTTTAATTCTGTAAAAAGAATTATGGATATGTTATTTGAGATACGTCGTTGGAACGACTACTAGTAAATAAAGATGGAGATAAAATGCTTGTATAAGATAACGATTTCTTGACGGTATATATAGAAGAAAGTCGCAGAGATTGAGTGGGACATTCCTTCCAAAACCAATCTGATTCTCTGGATTCCAGCACACCTCTGGACTACATTCAGAATGTTCCACCCTTGCCAAATGCTGGAAGCCATCTGGGCAACATTGTTCCTCAACTTGTGAATGTATCTACTTGAACTATAACTACAGAAGCCGAGACGTGTCCCAATTACATTAAGTTAACAAGTACACTCTAGGAAATTACAGTCTCCCATTGAGCAAGTGAAGTGTTCTCCCAGAGCTCAAATGCTTTCACTGGATGTGTTGCGGTCCTCCGCTAACTTTTATATTTTCACAAAGCCTGTAAATTTGAGTGTGTGTGAGTTTTATTCATGCAATGAAACTGTAAAAGTAATTCAATAGATGTAGTGTATTGTGAAAACTCCCACACTCATTGGCAAAAGGATCAGAACATTTTAAACATTATTTTCTCACTTTACTTATTGATTACAGGTTTTGCAGAATCTGTTTCTCTTCTAACGCTTTAACCCTTAATTGACCAGAAACTCAAAAAATGATTTGAAATGAAAATTTTTCTTAAAAACACATTTATTGCGTTCCTAATAAAAAGAATATATAAGGTTTTACATAATTTTTTTTTCTGAACAAAAATATTACATGGTGTCTTTAAGTACACTTTGGCCAGTTACCCTAAAACCTTAGTGGTGTCTTTAAGTACACTCTGGCCAATCACCGTAAATCAATGGTGGTGTCTGTAAGTTATGTTAATAAACTGACATAGTTTCTAAAAATGTAATTAAATAATTTATTATGTAATAAAAGAAAAGTACATTCTAAACAAAATATAAATCCGTCAAAAATATTATTAAACCTTCCATTCATTCAAGAAAACAGGGCCTTTCACGCGTGGTACAAAGTCCCACATTACATTTTCGGCATAAAACAACCCTTTGATTTTGGTGATACAGTCTACACTTTCCTTTTGTAGTGAATACTTGCCAATGGTGCATCCCATCAAGTCTTGCTGCATCGGCTATGAGAGCTGCAGCAGTTCTTGGCTGCAATTGGTGATCCTGGTTCCACTAGCCCTTTTAGCTTGTCGGTCCAGCAAAATAACCTCTGCAATGCGTATTCGAAATGGTTTTAAAGCCAATTTTTTTTTTTAGGGTGTTCCTTTTGTACAATAGCAATGCGTTATTTACCACCAAATCCAATTATTAGCTAAAAATGTTCATGTAACACTTGTGGGATACCTGTTCTATAAAGTGCAACGAACATGCCACTAAGTCAACACTTTGTTGTCATTTAAATAAAAATCAAATAATCAGCATTTAATCATGCTGATACACTTTTTGTTATCAACATATTCTTCATAATATCCTCTTCCCTCTTTCACTCTCAATATTGAAGTGTTCCAATACTTCATTCATTTCAATTTGAAAATTTCCTTCATCCGTTTTGGGGCATCCGTGTGCATTTTATTTTTCATTGTCGCTTTCTTCTTCATCAGAAATTATACTAAATTTTGGTAGCAAAGAGAAAAATCTTTTCATCTCGACTTTTATACGTATCTGTTAATTAAAATGGTAAAAGTAAGAAATAATATAAAATCATGCCTCTTTGGCAAATTTGTTGGTATTTGGCCAGGGTGAACTTAAGTACACCATCATTAAAATACATGCAAAAAGTCTATTTCTCTCCAGAATAGAAAATGAAACACATAGGAACTTAAATACAATCCTTTACAACTAATTCACCCATTTTGGTTCATATTTAAATCGAATAGCGTATATTTTAATGAATTAGAAACTTCACTGGCGACTAGTGTGAAGTAGGGTGGTAAACAATGATGATTTTCTTCAGTATATTGTTAGTAATTAGCTCCAATAACAATAAATGGACTTTTGTCGCATATGCTCATGCTTGAGAGGTTACAGGGGTGTGGACTGTGGCCCAAAAGGGGTAAGAATAGAAGCAGTTGCTCTCTGGGAGTGTTAAATATGAACGGTGTCTTTAAAGACACCTTGGCCAGTTAAGGGTTAAGACATTTAGATATGTGGCTGATGTTAAGATTTCGGACCTTCGGCCTCCGCAAGTCACTTCGTAATGTAATCGGTTGGAAATGGCAACCCCAGGCTTATTTCTCATCCTCGCCTAACCCGGAGTACAATACCGCCTTTTATTTTTTTATCCCCAATCGAATTATAGACTATAAATGATCTCAGGTTCAGCAATGAAATCCACTAATTTTCCGTTACTTTAAGAAGTGACGGAAAAATAATGGATTTCTTTGCTAGTGGATAATATATAATGTATTATGACACATTATCTATTATCCAGAGCTCTTTTCTCCCAGACCAGAAGAGCACTCCACTTTTCCTTTAGGCACCCCAGGCCCGCTGGCCAGATCCTGCCCGCGAGACATTTTGAAAGACTCAATCAAACCAAAATATTACACTACTAACTCCAATCGAGGAAGATGAAGAGAGATTTGGTCGTTTTGCAGTACTTATAAATGCGAACAGTTCTTTTCGTTCATGAAAGTTAAAAAGCAAAACATCGTACAAAGCTGACTGACGATAATTTGTAAAATTCTTTTCGTCTTTGTATGAGTGGAATTAATCCAAACATCGATGGATTAGTTTCCCAAATTCTAGCTCATTGGTTGTACCTATTTTTTTCATTTCATTTTATTACTTTAATAAATTGTATTATTTTTACATTGTTCTTATAATTTCAAGCCTGATGCCAATCGTTAAACATTATAAACACTACTTTAAAATGCAATACTTTTAAAAGCGGCCCGCGAACGTATTTGCACACTAAAGTTTGGCCCGCAGCATGTCAAAGGTTGCCCACACCCCCGTTTTAGGCCGTGTTATGATGACATACAGAACTCTGGTGTTAGAAACTTTCCATTATTCGCTTCTTGGAGATAATTTTTCAGGACTTTGAAGTACCAAATTTCATTTCAGAATTCCCAATACACTTGAAAAAACGTTGAGGTGAGTAGAGGATCAATCTTTTGTTGTCCTAGTTAATATTGTACTACCGTGTTTATATAACACTAATATGAATAAAGAAAGTTATTTTTTATTTTAAGCCTTCAGTTAACACCCAATCCTATTCATGGCATTTTCAGTTTTCAGCAATTGTTTCACTAATCATCTCATATCCAAAATCAGTTTGTTGTTGTGGCTGCATGCGCTTCTTATACAAAGAGAAATAGAATATGAGATGGCGATCAGCATTTGTAACTCTACGACTTCGGCGAATACCCTCGACCATGATAGACTGGGCAATCAGGGAAAATTCAAAGTAATATTTCATGATTACTTTCTTATAGCACGTTCAGAGTAAGGCTAAATAACGGATTCATTCGCTAAGTCGCTAACACGAAGAAAATAGATTCTCACAAGGAAGTTTGATCAGTAAAGCTTTATTTCTATTAAGTTTCTTTGATGAAGTTAAATACTTCTTGTTTGTCGGTGACATTCTCATCTAAAAGACAGGGGACTCGTGCACAATGTCAAAGTATCTTATATTGAACGTTTGAGTGGATCCGATGAACTCAATTTTTATAAAGGAGAGGGAAAAACCCATTATTCTCTTCACCAGGAGCGATTCTCTGATTCGAATCTACTGTTTTATGAGAGGGCTCTAACAATTCTCAATTACTCACAATTGTCAAGGCATTTTAATCAACATCTCATTAAACGTAAAACATTGGCTCACTTGTATCAAATATAATTTAACCTAAATTTGAAACAGATTAATCAATAACGATTCAAATCTATTAGCCATTAATAAGTTCAGCTTTCCATTATGGTTGTGTAGCCTGCAGTTAGACAAGCCTAAGGCTCTAAATACACCAAAACACTGCATACAATGGGTTTTGGGCTAGCAACAGGTCCTTTCAGAACCAGTCCAGCGACCCAGCGATTGTATGGCAAAGCTCTTACTTGAGGAAAACGCAACATGTTACTCTCAAATCACGTGCTAAAAGTTAATAAATGGTGTCATTTCAGTGACACCCAGGATTCTGTGTTTGAAGAATTTATGCCTAAGCCCACGACCTTCGGACCCGTCAGGATTAAGGACATTAAATCTATAAACATCTCTGGTTTATGCTTCATTCAAATTACTCCTTTAAAATATAGGTCTAGTAAATCTTGACTTGTAATTACTGTGATTATTTATACCAAATTTCACAGTTCACAGCCTTTCTAGACTACGATTTTAAAAAGCATTCCAATAAATTTACATATGATAACTTTTTATTTACACTGATATTTCTAAATCAGAGGATGGCTTATAAGTAACGGTAGTACAAGGCGATCTTGTTATCTAAAATGTCCGTCACGCAGGGGATACGTAAACTAAGCAGATTTCCCATGTGAAGTTTAACAATAGAGAAATCTGCATACTGGTAACACAATACCACCATGATTAAATACAAACGGTAATGAGAAATCTTTCAGTTAATTAAAATAAATTCGGCGGATGATCAGAAAGTATTTGCATAAATCTCACAAAGTAACGAAGGTAAAGTAAGTTTAGAAACGACAGGTAAGGTTAGAAGAAGCTTCCACCTGAGCCGAGTACTGTCGGAAATGGCCGACCTAATCCGAACTATACCCGACCACAGACTTCATAAAATAGAGAATAAATGTATATAACAACATTTAGAGTAAATTTAATTTGCAATATGATTGGTTCTATACACCTTTTCGATCCGATGCATAATAACGGAGATATGTTGAATTTTCGAAAATTCCCCCTCTAAACCCCCCCCCCTCCCTCTAGTCCGATTTCAGCCATTAACGAACTTGATCTGTCTTTTTACATAAAACGGTTAAATATCGAGTTTCATAACGATCAAACAAAAATTGCGACCGCTAGAGCGTTAACAGACAAATATATATATATATATATATATATATATATATATATATATATATATATATATATATATAATTTTGAACGGACCTCATTTTCGTCATCTCCTGGGTAGGATCGATGGACATTTGAAGAAATTTTTCGATAATCGCGTCATGAGTACGACCTCAATAGCTGATTTCCCTTAAGGGAAATCTGCTAAATGGCTCAGAGATAGATGGTGCATATTTTCAGTAGAACTCTTTGCCATTCCGATGCACCTAGTGATAATATACTGATAACAACAAATATTGTCTCTACATCGATGATCGCAAGCAATCTAACAAAAACACTCATCCATCATTTATTATCAAAACATGAGAATCATATCGTAAAGTACACATTACTTAAAAAAATTACATTATACAGGTCACCAAAATATGATTAGGCACACACTAACGAACTTGTTGTAAGTGCTGATAAACAATAAACTCAGAATTTATTGTAAATCACGCTTCAATACGAAAATAAATTATAATAAACTCACATGCATGCAACCATCCACCTTAAAAAAATTCCTCCCCCGAATGAGGATCAAACAGTCAATAAAGTCAACATAATATGATTCTTGTCAGCAATTGTTATGCTTGAAAAGAAAATAGTTCATGTTGCCAATGTGTCAACTTGATGTTTAACTTGCAATCAACTATTGACTGGCTGGAGAAAATCTTGATATAATAAAACTACTCATTGATTGATTTCAATAAACAAAAGAGATTTGAATCTTTTCGAATTAAAATACTTTCTAGTATTATTAATATGTAGGATAATTATTTTATGAGTGTCAATCACATAGATTCCTTGTTAGGCGTTGTATAATTTACATTTGGCGCTGGTTTCTAGATTTAGGAACATATGACCTTCCCTCTCTAGCGGCATCTACAGTCTGGGTCCTTATTCTTTGACTAGAGAAATATTATGATGAAGTATCGCTGTTGAATTGCCCCTTAATATACAATCGATTCTGATCCCATTCCCATTGTCGAATCAATATGTTATTTTCTCCTGTACAATTATATGCCCGGATCATTCAGAAATTACTTCACTTGTGAGTTAAGACGGCGAATGGAGAAAATTCCCTTACTTCTCTTAAACCTTGCCCGTCATCCCCTTCTACGTTTCTCATCGTTCAGTGCTGTTTCTCTCAGGGTAAAGGCTTCAAAGATTACTGATTTATTAGAATATTTGTATTATATTTTTACTTGGTTCATTTTTCGCTAATCTCAGTTCACCGGGACTTGTTTCGTAAATATATCCCACAATATTGGATGGTGGACTTCTGAAAGTAGTGAACATAATGAATACATAGCTATTAAACATTAAAGCGTCTTTTCAATTTATTGCTTTCAATATTAGTCTGCTACTGGTCCTATTGACGAAAGTAAGGTGCGCATAATCCAACCGGAACACTAAAAGGTCCGCCACGCAGGGGCTGCGTAAACTAAGCAGATTTCCCATGTGAAGTTTTACAATAGAGAAATCTGCATACTGGTAACACAATACCACCGTGATTAAATACAAACGGTAATGAGAAATCTTTCAGTTAATTAAAATAAATTCCCAACTAAAACGGCTTCTGAATTGTAAGAATAATTTATATTTTAATAACTCAAATTTTAGTAGTCCAAGAACTAAAGAAGGGGGCGGGGCAGATGAACAGAACGTATTTGCATGAATCTCACAAAGTAACGAAGGTAAGGTAAGGTTAGAAACGACAGGTAAGGTTAGAAGAAGCTTCCACCTGAGCCGAGCAATGACGGAAATGGCCGACCTAATCCGAACTATACCCGACAACAGACTTCATATAAATGCAAATATCTCGGTCAATATTCAAGATAGAGAATAAATGTATATGATAATATTTATAGTAAATTTAGTTTGCAATAAGATTGGTTCTATACAATTTTTCGATCCGATGCATAATAACGGAGATATTTTGAATGTTCGAAAATCCCCCCCTAAACCCCTCCTCCCTCTGGTCCGATTTCAGCCATTAACGGACTTAATCTGCCTTTTTACATAAAACGGTTAAATGTTGAGTTTCGTAATGATCAAACGAAAATTGCGACCGCTAGAGCGTTAACAGACAAATATACATATAATTTTGAACGGACCTCATTTTCGTCATCTCCTGGGTACGGTCGATGGACATTTGAAGAAATTTTTCGAAAATCGCGTCATGAGTACGACCTCAATAGCTGATTTCCCTTAAGGGAAATCTGCTAATAAAAGGATGCTGATATACTACTTTGTTACAAAGATGTCTCCTTTATCTCAGCGATGCGGCAAAGGAAAAAGCGTTCTACAATATCTGAAATCTGGAGTGCAGAGGAGAAAAACGTGAGGCACCCCTCGTTGCCGGCAGAGAGTTCATATTTAATGTGATCGGCGTGATGGGGGGCCGATATAGTGCGGAGGGAGGCATTGGTTTGAAATGCAGCTGGTGAGAAGAGGACTATATTTCAGGGGGCCTGCTATCATATGTTTGCAGCGTCAGTTCCTCTCCGCCGCCATCTTACACTCTAATGGGCCGTACCATTCGACGAATGAAAAATGACGTCATGAATATCAAATGGTTTGCCTTAGCCGGGAGAGAGGTGGCCTAGGAGGGGGCCGCATGCTGACCTACTTAGCCCTTTGTAATTCCCTACCTGACACCGCATCCCCTTCCAACTCCTAGGCGATGGTTTGCATAATTCCAAGCCCCTTTGGCTAGAAAACCCATTAATAGTCAAACAATCTAAGCCTTAAAATCACACTACAGGTTCAAATGCAAATGCCGTCATTTCAATCTACGGCTGTAAGAGTTGCACCTGATAAAATTTCGAATTCAAATACGAACTTTTACAATTGGTATAATGAAGGAGACTCCTCCAGGATGCATTTTCGGGGATGAAACGGTGTCCCTAATGCAGCATGAAGTGTGTTTTCATACAATTCTCGAAACGGTAAGGTGTGGGGGGATTTTTGCTCTGTTCTCCCTCTACAACCCTATACAGCTCTCTCTCTCTCTCTCTCTCTCTCTCTCTCTCTCTCTCTCTCTCTCTCTCTCTCTCTCTCTCTCTCTCTCTCTCACACACACACACACACACACACACACACACACACACACACACAAATACACACACACTCACTCACACACAAAAACATTTGCACATACAGCAAGAATACAACACAAAAAGTTCAAAACCAGAGACTACACGAACCTTTGATAACACAAAGAAGTAATAACACTAAACTAAAAGTCCGTCACACAGGGGCTGCGTTAACTAAGCAGATTTCCCACGTGCGTCACGTATTTGCATTTATCTCAAAACTTAAAAGTTCAATGAGAACAATATTTGGTATTAAAGCTTTAGATAATGTACTTCATAACACAATAGAATATTGTTAATATGAGAGAAGTAGGAGTGGGGGTTCACTGAATACAGGAAACTAAAAAATGCAAATATCTCTGTTAATAATCAAGATATTGAAAAAATGTGCATAACACAACAATTCTAGAACATAACATTTGCAATAAGATTGGCTCTATACACGTTTTCGATCCGACGCATAATAACAGAGAGAGGAATAAAATTCTCCACCTCTAAACCTACCTCCCCCCATGGCCCGATTTCAGCACTTAATGAACTTGATCTTTCTTTTTGTATAAAACGATTATATATCAAGTTTGGTAACGATATGACAAAAATTGCAACCGCCAGAGGTGACAGACAAATATATATATATACAGTTTTGAACAGACCTCATTTTCGTCATCTCTTGGATATGATCGATGGACATTTGAAGAAAAATTTCGAAAATTGCGTCAATAGCTGATTTCCCTTAAGGTAAATCTGCTAAAATGAAATAAGTAGGCAGCGCTGCTAAGTCTGTGTTACGATAAATGTATTTGTTAACGACAGACACTACAATAATGACAATAAGGTCGGACAAATAAAGATAAATGACAGCACTTGAAACTCTTTTTCCCTGATATTAACACATACCTATGGGAAAAGCATACGACAGATTTTTAAGCAACCCAATTACTCACTAGACATGCTGAAATCAATTCATATTACTATCAATATACATGAAAATAAATAAATACATGCCCTCGTGACTATACAACTCCGCAGACGTACCATCGTCTCATTTAGAGTAGATTACTTCATGAAAAAATTACTCATTTAATGCACAGTATAAAAAGACTAAAAGAATAATGGCAAGTCCAGGAACATGAACTTTTCCTAAAATGTAAATAGTGCACAAAAGCCTTATGCGGTACATAGTTACACAGTAGTTGATAGGTGGAATAGTTATTACAACTGTTGAATATTGTACAAGTAGAAATTAAAAATGTAATACAGAATTTCTTCTACCCTGTATCATGGTGCAAACCATGTTTTCACTAATTATATTGTATATGTATTCTCTTTTTTCCTTTTAAATATTTCTTAATTTTACTTTATTTGCCTTTAATATTTTTAAATTAACTTTCTAATGAACCAGTTGTTATATTTAATTTCAAAAATACATTAAATATGTAATCATAAAAATGCCTGTGATATGTCATTTGCATGAGTTAAGGCAGATTACATATATATAATGTTTCTCATGAAATATATTTTATCTTATAATACATTAATTCTTTTTAATATTTCTGTT
The DNA here is from genome assembly GCA_019009955.1 of Riptortus pedestris. Taxonomy (NCBI): domain Eukaryota; kingdom Metazoa; phylum Arthropoda; class Insecta; order Hemiptera; family Alydidae; genus Riptortus; species Riptortus pedestris. The sequence goes on from CM032228.1 coordinate 52,604,479, forward strand.
TCAGTTCCTCCTGACATCGTGGACAGTGACACATCTTCTGACGTTACTGTAGATGAAGGAGGAGACGCAACACTTACTTGCAGAGCAGAAGGTAGGCCTGATCCAAGGATCGTCTGGAGGCGAGAGGACAGCTCGGGAATCGTACTCAACGGCAAAGAAGCACAGAAAGGTACTGTTTATATTTATTCCTCCATATAACATATGATTTAATGAATTTCCCTTGAAATGAACTAGACCTAGGAACAAGATAACTTAAGATGCCAACAACACTATTTGACCCAAATTGTATGTGTGTGTGTATAGTTGTGCGCGCGCGTGTGTAACTAATTCATAAAATAAGAGTTGTGTTACCGGTAAATTGTCGGGTCTAATTAGTATGCGACATATTGTAGTCCTGTCACGAAACTGTCGTGAAACTATTGTCGGTGATCAGATAGACTGCCGTCTAAAAGCAATTATAGTTTTTTTCGCAAAGCAAATTAACAATAATACCACCATACCGAATCTTTACATTAATATGTAAGACCAAGATTACATCAATCATGAACAATGGTTTTCCTGGGAGTTAATCATGGTGGACAATTGAACCTTTTAGAATTCAATAATTTGTGAGATCTTTCCTCACAAATAACTACTGACACAAGCATCTAGAAACAGCCAACCTAAGTTGAAACTTCCTGTAACTCCATAAACTATAAGTGGGCAAAGGGATGAACGTGAAGCTCATTAAGATAATGGAAAAAGAGTTATTTCACAGATTATATGAGTCAAGATAAATAAAAATTCAAAAGATTTATTTAATCATCATAATATTTCATGGACTTCCTTATTGAAGCAGGAATCATTTTATAGCCCAACTAGTTTCGCGTCCAGTTGTTGCCTCATCAAGAGCACTATCCAACACGTAGTAAAAGCACTCCATATGACATTCCACTAATTAGCTATTATAACTTCCACTATCTAAGTCAGCCATAGACTAACTAAAAGTAATATTGCGGGTATGCTAGGTGATTGGAAGGACCCACCACACTAGTTTCAGTCAACTTACGTGGCAACCACTGGACGAAAAATAAGTAGGGCAATAAAATGATTGTATAAATCATTTGAATTTTTATTTATCTCGACCTACCACTATGATAAATTAATTTATTAAGGTCATTATTTCAGCAAAATGATTAAAAAAAAGAATTATACAAGAAATAAAGCTCAAAATGACGATGTAACATTTGATATATTATGAAATTCTTAAAGAAACACCAGAATGAAATTCACTTTTCACCATTTTCAGTGAAGGAGTATATCACTTTAAAATGTGTCTCTATCATAAGACACTTTTTGAAGTTCAAAATTTATTTAACGCAGGCTCAATTGCGAGAAGGGCTAGTTTGAATCATTGAATAACCTAACAAACAGAATGATTTCGTTGTGTATAATTTCGTTGTACGTATTCGACGAGAGAACCCCGGTATGTACTTGAAACTATTTTTCTCTCTTTTTCACTTGCACGCATTCTTGAAATATTCTTCTCGTAGACGAAAAAAGCGGGAATTTCTAACTCTAATAACCTTTCTAGATATAAAGAAAAATGCCTTAATTTTAATTATCTTTTTTAATTGGTTTTTACCAATTTTAATTTAGAAAAAATTGTTTTTCTTCTCTATAACTAAAATTTAAAATAGAGAGGCTACATTAAACTAATTTAGTACAAACATAATAAGAATTATTTTTATATTCTATACACCAGAATAATTTTTTTTTTATGCGTGATACTGATTAATTTTTTAATTTGACATCAGGTTTTTTTTTTTAACAGAACAAAATTGGAATAATTTTAGAATACTCAATAGATTTACTGGTTTGAAGAGCTATAATGTTATATAATCATCAGGGGGCCCAGGTTGGCTGTGTGAGTCACGGCGTTGGTCTTAATCTTGCGTGGTTCGAATCCCGCCCTGGGCAGTAGAAATGTATTTAGTGAAAGACTGATTAAATAAATTCCTTATTTCCACCCTGGCTATAAAAGGGTAATAAACTGTAGATAACTCGTCCCGATTAGCCATAGTTGTATAAAGTGGACGTAAATAAATAATTAACAATAACAATACTGAATTGCCTTACAATAACAATATATCATCAGCCATTTACGACAGTCTCCATCGACATATATGACAACTGTATACATTTCTTTTTTTTTTTTTTTGTTACTTTGGAAATGACTTTCGCAATTTTGAAATATTTGAACGACCAATTCAAATGATACATGTTTGCTGTAACTTGAAGTGACTGAAAGATTAATACTTAAAAGAAATGTACAGGGGTGGGTAATCTTGAAATAGATTAATTTTAAGTAATTTCTCCCCGCTGAAATGCTCATTTTTATTTTAAAATACTCCTTTCTTTTTGTGTAAATATGTATAAGCAATTATTTGTTGTTAATTAGAGTTTGTATAACTATGGTCAACACTCAATGAATATATGTTCTAAGGGTAATTTTATTAATTATACTAATTTACATTGCTTTATGTGTAAACAAAAGAATAAAATATTGAAAAATCCAACATTCGAAATGCTGGGATAAAAATTATCATCCCTCAATATTCACTACTCTGTGTCACTGCAGATGCTTAATAAACAGAATAACAAATACTATTTTTCAAAAATGAAAAGACGAAAGTCAAATGTGATGTGCAAAACTTAAGTTGTATGCTGCAGACGGGTGTAGCAGGTAGGTAACAGCTTTTAACACCTAAAAAATGAAACATTTCTAAATTAAGTAGGTAAGGTCTACTTACATTACTAACTAAAAAACTAAACTAAAAAAAAAAAAACTAATGCAATGAAACTAAAAGTCACAAAAATGTAACACATTTTTACTAATAGATATAGTAAATGTTTCTATTACAGATACTTCAGGTCATTGAGAATTTAGGACTGAATAGAACTTCTTATGCGGGAACTAATGAGTAATTAACGCTTAAGTGCCAATTGCAACATTTGAATTTTAAAAGTATACTTTATAAATATTGATCCTAATTATGTTTTTATATCACAATACTGTTCTACTATTAAGTATTTTTAAGCTCTTAATGACGTTTGGAACAAAATTATCCTCCAGCAATACCATCTTCAGAAAGACAGTATTTACTCAGAATTCACTGTTTGTAAATACAAATCCAAGTACCAATTAAAAATCATGAAGTTGAAAGTAGAAACAAGTATAATTACTTGGAATCATAAACAATTTTCAATTAGCAAAGTCCTTTTTGATTATATAACAGCCTAGTGCATCAAATTTAAGCACAAAATTGCTTAGCTTTGTTAGAAAAATTTTTAAAACGAGAGAAGGAATACATATAATTTTGAGCAATGTACTGCTTTACTTAAGTAAAGGAGGATAATATCAGGAAAAGCTTCCCAGAGAGATTTCAACTATTGTGATCGCGCTACAGTAGCGACCCTGTGGTTATGTCTAGAACTATACTCGAGCCACGAAACCAGCCTGAGAGATACAGCCTCCAGGTTTGTATTTTCGTCAAAGACTTCGTTCGTTACAATAACATACCACCAAAACTTTATTTAACCAGGTTATTGCAATTTGTTTTCAAATCTTACTGAATAATAAATACATGATAACTGAATTCGTTTTGCCCAGAGGGGAATATTTCTCGTCCGCGAGCTGGCTCTGCAGCACCGTGAAATTCAACGTTTGCTTGAAAGAAAAGAGGAAAAAATAAATAAAAAGAAAAACAAAATATATATAAATCACAAAACACAGAGTCAGAAAGAAAACGTTTTAATAAAGAGAAAATCTTTTCATATTCTGGAGCAGAAGAAGGCGCTGAGAGAGAAGGTAACACCGCCTAGAGATGGGGGTGGGTAAAGGAGGATGTTTTTGTGACATTTTCCAAGCCCTCCCCACCCCCCTCGCTTTCAGAAATAGCAGGCACTCGGGCCGTCAGCCGGGAATTCACTTTATATATTTCAGGGCTTAACCCTTTCACTGCTCATACTAACGAGGGTTGACAGTCTGTCACCACTGCAGCACTCATTTAGCCCTGGATATTTCACTCCTCCCCCCTTCCTACGTAGCCAACCCCGTGTTGCTACTCTCGTCGTCCTTAATAAGAGTATTTACCATGGATTTGTGTCAATAGTGATGGGATTATAAGGCCAGAATGACTATTTATACTCCTGCCACTGCTCTTTATCTGACGTTGTTCTAAAGAGGAGTTTCCACCTTTTTTTATTTATTTTTTTTTCTCCCTTGATCCCTCGAAACAAATTAATCCTTAAACGAATATTGTCCAGGCTTTAATATCCTTGGAATTGAACCTCCATTGAGGATCGCCTGTATTTGTTAGAAATTGGAACTGAACATCTTTTCGGAGACTTGCATGCAGCCGAGTGAATGGGTGGGCTGTTGTTGAAAATAAGTGTTAAAAGGGCTTACGGATCTGTTAATCGAAATGTCTGACTTTTTCTCTGGCTTAACCTAAGACAGTAATGTATTAGTCGTCAGGGATACTTTACTGTTTGTCAGCTGGAGTAATAATTAAATTACGTTGAATAATATATGAATATTAAATAACATCCTAAGTCCCACCCTGGCTAGAAAAGGGTGGTACCCTGTAGTTAACCCGTCCCAATTAGCCTGAGTTGCAAAAAATGGACGTTAATAAATAATAAATGTTCTTTATTAAAAAAAAGATTCCCCACGAGAAGTTTTACAATAGATAATCTGCATACTTCTAACATGACACGACCATGAATATTAAGTGAATAAATACAAACAGTAAGGAGAAATCTTTCAGTCACTTTTAGTAACCTCACAACGGAAAGCATCTGAATTGTAAACAAACAGGCCTCCCATCCCTTCTGAGCTGAACAAATAGATAGAAATATTCTTCACCGGAAAGAAAGAAATTACTGAAATATATCAGAATGTAACATATTAATTTTATTTAAAACTATCTACTATATCGAGTACTGTAATGTATAATGAATCAGAATAATTTTTATCTCAATCACTCAAATGTTAGTAGCTCAATAACAAAACAAGGGGGGGGGGAGAATAAACAGAATGTATTTGCACATATCTCACAAAGTAAAAGTTGAATGGAAACAATATTTGGTATTTAACCTTGGAAGAGTGGTTCATGATATAAAAGCTTATTATTAATATGACATGAGGAGGAGTGGGGGTTTGCTGAAGACTGAAAACTGAAAATATCTCGGTTAATATTCAAGATATATAGCAATTTTTATAGTACTTAAGATGGGAGGTGGGTCACCAGATCATATTGACATGTATCTCGTATAAATGCATGTATAATAAAGGCCTCTTGAAAACAATATTTGTTTTGCTTCGAATAATGAGGTTTATTATAAAACACATTATTTATGTAGCATGAGTTGAAGTGGGGGTTAGCTGAAGGCGGAAAACTGAAAAATTCAAATATCTTGGTTAATATTCAATATATAAAAAAGGACTCAGAAGTCACCTACCTCCGAAGTTAACGTTAGTTTGGTGGTCGCGTTCCATCGGTCATAATTGATATCAAGATCTTACATTCAGAAAAACGTTGGGTGTGGATAACCAGATAGACGGAGAAAAAAAAAACGTTTGGGTATCCTTATTCCTAGCTTGGGCAATGCACGATTTCAGAGAGTGGAGAGTGGGCATTGTCAAAGGCACCATTTCAATTGAAAGCTGATACTAAAAGGTTGTGGGTCATGAGAGAAAAAAATCATTAAACCACTAGAAGATGAAGGCGGAAATCATAAACACAACAAACTTTCTACTGAAATAATAAAAATTAATTTTAATTCTCTATATATAATCATTGCTGCCTTTCTTTCAACATACAAGATTTTTTAGCCAAGTCTTGAGGTAAATTTTATATTCAAGTCTTGAAAGGAGAATCTAATATAAGAATTCACTTTTAATTTTAATTGTTTTTACCCTTGAGTTTAACTAGATAAAATGTTAGCATCCTGAAGAGTGTGTATTATCAATTTATATTTACGAAGATAAAATGGCTAACATTATTGAAGGCTATGTTCGTAAAATATTTATACTGGATATTGGAAGACAAACAGAGCCGTAATTTTGTTGATTTTGCCCCTACTTTCATGCTCAAACTCAAGAAAGCTCACTTTCCTCTGATAACAGAAGCTTGTCATTCACCACTTGGAAATTGAGATATAATTTATTTTTAATAAATTGAACTTTTCTAATTTTCGAGAATATTTTCGTTGGATACTTCGCCATTCCCGTGAAATATAAGGCCTGGGACAATGATATGTTTTATTTGTATTTCATTAGATGAGAATAACACCTTCCGTTTAGTATTATTCATGTGTCGCTCTCAGTAAACAATATAACTTCCAAAATTCACTTGTATAGACATTTTTGGATATATGTAATGAAATCGGTTAAAGGAAGAGGCTATGAAAATATTAAATACCGAATAAATTTCTTTCATTCCACAAAAATAATAAAAAATTATATTTCATACATACCGTTTTCTATCTAACATCGTACGTTCCCCCAACATTATTATGTAACCTGACTTAGATTTTCACTAAAAAAGAAATGGCTCAGGAGCTTTTTCCTTCACCTGCTGTTGAACTTTTCACCTTATATGCGAACACAATGCAAATGCACATGTACTTTCCCTCCCTTTAGGACGTTAGAATATTTTCATGACTAGGACATACATTAGAATCTTCCAAGTCCGGTTAATGGACATTATGGCTTTCAATTTTTTCTTAGGAGAATTAGAGAGTTTCTTTTCTAGGAATGAACGAGAATTATCTGTCTATTACAGCTAACACAACGTTGGTAAGCTGGTCGTGATTAAACTCTGAATTCCATTTTAATTTAAGCTGGGTTGTAGCTGTAAAAGTCATGAGAAGTATAGTTTGTACCAGTGTGTGGTCAGTATTTCTATGGAGGTCTTTCGTAAACAAGTAACCCGGAAATGGTTGAGGATATTGTATTGGATATTCCAAAATGGTTACCACGGTATCAGTCTTAAATTTCCTCTCACTTATTTATATCACTTGTTTGTGTGTTGTTAATACATGAACCCGAATTCTGTAATATTAAAGCCTTTGAGGAAATGAAATAAAAATAACGAACTGAAATGGACTAAATCAAAAAGTCTCTTTAAAGACAATAAAGGACAATGTTCTCTTTAATAAGGAAAATCTTACACGGAAATGCTTAAACCGTTTCCTTCCTGCTTAAAATGTCTTGGGAAGGGAAAGTTTCTCAGACCACGAAAGAAATCGCTTTCCATTTTTAATCCTCATTCTGAACTTAAACAGGCTCAACACCACCGCCTATTTTGTGTGAGATCATCGTGATTTGCAGAATAGCAGTTTGCCATCAGTTCTTGTTGCTGTGCCTTGTTCTGAACGGCTTTTATAAACTCTCGAGTAAGATTTGTACTGGCTTGCTCTTTTTATAAGTTATTTACATGTCCTGTTTACTTTCCGGCCAGTATTGTTAACCTTGGAACTCACCACTAAAGTATTACTGGTATAAGATCAGATCATGGCACACCCCCTGATGGGCAAGTAGAACCTGGAATGAGTAGTCTCCAGTAGACTGACAGGCTCCATTCTACTAGGCAGAGAGGAGGGATTGTAAGTAACTGGATTCCCTCTCCAGGAGTTTGCATATTTTCTATAGGCGTTAGTAGCATGTGGTGATAATGGCCCGATCTGGTTGTAAGCTGGTGAATTAAGATTCTGCATTGGCGGGGATCGGAGCCGCAGCATATTCTACTTTCTCATTTAGCATCTTGATGCCCTGCATTCTACATTGAGTATTGTATCAGAATATTGATTGCGATTTGAGCTGGAATCGGGCTGCGAATAATCGCAGTTCCTAGGCACCCATTTACCGACGTGCATTTCAGCTCGGAACCCCGGGAAGGTCTAAAATTTATCAGTGCTCAACGGTTGTATACATAACAGACGTCTAGGAATGGGTACGTCCGTTGAATGGGGAGCAATTGGGGCGTTTATAATTGGCAGTAAAGCGTATAAAGGCGATGACGGGCGATCCATAGAGCGACCTAGAGGCTATAGAGGAGTCCTTGGCTGTGTAGCCTATAAAAGCTACAACAACAGCAGCCCTTATATACAGCTTCCCGCCTCATCCGATATGTATTGGATTCGCATTACACTACCCTCTCCACCCTACATCACCCCCCTCCACTCACGGCCCTTCCCTTTTCCAAGTATTTCTCCCTTTGAAGGAGGAAAAAAAAGTATATCTCCTGTAACAAATATTACTTCCGAGAAAGAATTTAAAAGGATTCGTTTCGAATATGATGACTTTTTTATTCTATTAGCGAAGCTTTCTAATTTGTTATAGGAACCAATAACTAACTATATTTCTAAGACTCAGAACATTAAAAAACTGGCAAGATCCTATAACAAACAAGTCTGTAGGATTTGCTAAGCAATTGATTTCCAGAAATAAAGTGGATTCCTCGTACTATCCACTACCCTGAACAATTCGTCCTCAGCTCATATAAAACAGAAACTTGCTACCCTCATCTCAACTAACAACCCTACTCAGCAAATGTTCAACTGCATTGACCGACGAAATTCGTTGTTATTTGTATTTCTAAGAGAGAGCTAATCAGTTTGGTTTTAAGACAATATTTAAACTTTATTAACCTTAGTTGCAAAAAGTGGACGTTAATAAATAATAATAATAAAATTTATGAAAGAGGAATAAAATATATATTTTTTATTAATTCGTAAATTTCCTTCTATAATAAAATATAACAGAGCTTACCGACTATGTGTTGCTATCTGAAGTAGGGGTTGTAAGGGGAGGTCACGAAGTTTTCTAAATAATCCAGCCACATACTCAATATATTGCTATTTTATGTATCGCATATACATCACATTATATTAAAAGAAGTGTATATGAATCTCAATCAGGCCAAGCTGGCATACAGTACTATTCGGTCAATATTGTCCTTGAATACCGTCGTTACTGCCTGACCGTCCAGATCCCGGCAAGTCCTTTCAAAACGAGGGCACCAATCACTGTTGAAATGAGTAATGAGTAATTGCTAAGTAATCTCCATTTTTTATTATTCTAGTGCTTTGCTGGTTTCATTGGCTGTTAAAGTTTGTCTGGTAAATTTTGTTATTGTTCGTGCTTGGTTGCTTACATGCCAGCATAGTTAAACTATCCTTCCATTTAGATTCCATATTTGGTGTCCTAGGTCAGAATAATGACCTAATCATTATCAAAAATAAACACCACCAGCACAGTCGACTGTGTTGTACAATTGACAGACTTGCAGTTGGTACATCGTATCAAAAGCGCTAACCAAGTTCACTGCCTGCAATAACGGCATCCATCTAATTTATTAACAACTGTATCATTACAGGCGGAACCAACCCACTCTACTTGATATGGAATGGAGTAGTTGGTAATTTTAGCAGCTTTCCCTTAAGGGGCGTTTTCTCAAATGTCCATCGTTCCTACCTAGAAGATGACGAAAATTAAGTCCGTTCAAAACTATATATATATATATATATATTGTCTGGACTATATATGTTGTGTGGACTGTTAACGCTCTAGCGATCGCAATTTATTTTGAATCACTATTAAATTCGATGGGGGAATTATAAAAATTCTATCTCCGTTATTATACGTCGTTTCATAAAACCAATCTTATTGTAAGCTTACAACAAACCACCAATCTTTTGCTCAATAAATTTTATATACATTTATTCTTGTGTATCCTGATTATTTACCCAGATATTTGCATTTTTTTTAATTTGCAGCCTTCAGCAAACCCCCAATTTTAGTCAGCGTACGTTAATAATAAAACGTTATTAATAATAAGCCAATGTATTATGAAACGTCTAATTCCAAGTATAAATTCCAAAAATTAGTTTTGTCTGACCTTTTTAATTCGAGGTACGTGCAAATACGTAGAGTGATGTCGTCAATTATGTTTCATCACATTCTTCATTGGAAAACGTTCATGAGATCTATACCACATACACTATATTTAAACGTTTCATTCAACACTAAAGATCATATTAGTTAATAATCAGACGAGCAATAGGGAGGGAGTTTCGAGGAGGTAGGGATGCGAAAATTAGAAATATCCCCTACATTAGGACTCTGATTGAAAATTGTTATAGAACCAATTTGCTTAAACTACTGATGCTCTATAATTGTTTTTTTTTTTTTACGTCCACTTTATGCAACTATGGCTAATCGGGACGAGTTATCTACAGTTTATTACCCTTTTCTAGCCAGGGTGGAAATAAGGAATTTATTTAATCAGTCCTTCACTAAATACATTTCTACTGCCCAGGGCGGTGGGCTTAAGGAGTTTATTTAATGAGTTTGTCTCTAAATCTACTGCCCAGAGCGGGATTCGAACCCGCCACCCTAAGGTCTACCACCCGAGATTAAGACCAACGCCTTAACTCGCACGGCCAACCACTATAATTGTAATTTTGTACATTTGCTTGTAACTCAAATATTAAGCGAGTTACAGGTACTCTCTTCTTTTCAGCCTTCAGTGCGGGTACTCATTGGATTTCGACTTAGAAGTAAAGAATACATGGTGAGATGACTTCACTAGTTTGTCATTAGAGCTCGTAGGAAATTTGCTTATTGAAATACTGAATAGCCCCGGTCTTATATTGAGTAGACGCACTTTTTCACTTTCACCTAAATGAAAGTGGAAGGAAAGTGGAAAAAATGGTTTGTTACAAAATTATTATACTTCTTTATTCCTCAATGCTAATCAAGATACTTCCTTAAAAAAGATACTTTGCTTCTTTAACAGAACATGAAGTCAAATATTTTCCTAATCTCTTTCTGCAGATGCTGTCAAAGATTAGGGGATACCCTCATACTTCAAGTGGGAACTGCCTCCCTAATATATTTCTCCTGAATTAGATTTTTTTTTTATTTCAATCACTTGCATCATCAGTACTTCATTTAAAAATTGGTTTGAGTTACAGGAAGATTAACCCAGTAACTCAAACTACCCCCGCTTTTACTTAAGTGGCGAACTTGATTTAAACTAAACGTATGTCTCAAAGTTTTTTGAGTGGTATCTACCTAATGTTTTTCATCGAGCCTACATGACAATTTGTTCTTTGCTCTACTATTTATTTACAATTATTTCAGAACGTTTCATGGATAACAATTTATTCATAATAGTAGTAAACTAAAGAAAGCACCTATCGTTATGTTTTGATTTTCTTTCTAATATTTTCAGGCTATATTGTATTATGATTAATTATTATAAAACTGTTATTTTTTTCTGGCTATTAATAATTTATGCCGTCGCTAAGAATTTAATAAATTCCATATAAATATTTATTGGATTCTTTTTATTCCATTAATATGCAAACCACAGGACTAATATATAACAAGTTTAAATTTGAGTGCTCAAAGAAAAATAAAATGAATCCCTCTGCCGTCCTCCATCTTGGTGGATAAGAAGCCATATAGCCCAGGAGCACATATGATGAGAAAAGGGGCTATGTGAAGATTATTGCAGAATATCTATAGATCTTCCCGGTCGCCCTATAAAACCTGCTGCTCCTCTGGGGCTTATATGCGCTTTCATATTCCGCTCTTCCCTTATATATTATAATATATGCATATTAAATTTGAATTCCATCATCGCGCCTTCACTCACTTGTTTCTATGCTTTGGAGAGCAGTTCTCAGGAAAGACGTTTATTTTTGTGTGCTGTCTTTTATTTTGTACATGTAAAACACCGAATAACGCCGACAAACAGCACCGCATTGTTGTACAGATTGGTTATCGAGACTTCCTTAAAGCGCGAAAGCAGACATGAAAAAAAAAAGTCCGCCACTCAGGGGCTGCGTAAACTAAGCAGATTTCCCACGTGAATTTTAATAATAGATACACCTACATACTGCTAACACAACACCACCCTGAATATTAGGTGAATAAATTCAAACGGTAATAAGAAAGCGTCTCAAATGTAAACAAACACGTCTGCCAACGGCTTTCCAATATTGTTTTTCTTTCCGACACCGGAAATAAAAAAAAATAACTGAAACATATCAGAATATAACATATTAATTTTATTGAAAACAATGTACTACATCTAGTAATGTAATTTATAATGATCAGAACAAATTGTATCTCAATCCATCAAATTTTAGTAGTCCATGAATTTAAGACGGGGGGGGGTCACAAGAACATATTTGGATGTATCTCGTATAATAAAGGTCTCTGGAAATCAATATTTCGTATTTAAGCTTCGAATAATGTGATTTATTATATAACAGAGTATTGTTCACGTAACATGAGTAGAATTGGGGGTTTACCGAGGGCTAAACACTGGATTATGCAAATATCTCGGTTAATACTCAATATAGGGAGTAAATGTATATAACTATATTTATAGTATATTTAATTTCCAATAAGATTTAATAATAATAGACATTTTCGATCCGACTTATAGTAACGGAGATATATCGAATTTTAAAAATTTCCCCCTTCTAAACCCCCTCTCTACTTGATCTGACTTCAGCCATTAACGAACTTGATCTTTATTTTTACATAAAACGCCTAAATGTCGAGTTTGGTAACGATCAAATAAAAATTGCGACCGCTAGAGCGGTAACAGACAAATATATATATATATATATATATATATATATATATATATATATATATATATATATATATATATATATATATATAGTTTTAAACGGATCTCATTTTCGTCGTCTACAGGGTAGGATCGATGATCATTTAAAGAAAAATTTCGAAAATTGCGTCATGAGTACGACCTCAATAGCTGGTTTCCCATAAGGGAAATCTGCTAATAGACCTAATGATTTTATTTCCTGGCTCATTTAAATTGAGGTCATTTGAAATTAAGTATGTTTTTTTTATGGTTCTGAATAGAATACAATATGGTGCTGGAGAATGATTTCAGAAAATTAAATCCCCTTCGCCTCAGGGATTATGATTACCTTATAACTATTTTATGATGATCATCTCATCTTGAGAATAGCGAGAAATCTGTTAATTGGGCCCCTGGTGGCCACTGACTTCAATTAACTATATTCAACCACAAGTCCAATTAAGGGGTCTCAGACTGCACTGCAAGTGTGGTTGGCCATTCCAATGGGATAATAAATAATATTATGGGGGATAGAAGTCAGGTTTTATAAAATAACCCTTCACAAATCAATTAACTTAGTTTTTGGATGATGATTCAATGATGGGTGATTCTGGGAAATCATTTACCGCTTCAACTCCGATCCTTCATTTAACATTTATTAGCAGATTTTCCTTAAGGGACATCAGCTATTAAGGTTGTAGTCATGACGATTTTTTTGAAAATTTTCCCCAAATATCCATCGACCCTACGCACGGGATGATAAATATGATGTCCGTTCAAAACTAATATATATATATATATATATATATATATGTATGTATATAGAATAGATAGATAGATAGACATATATATAGTTTTCTTTTAACGCTCTAGCGGTTGAAATTTTGGTTCAATATTAAATATAGAATCAATGTTATTAAATATTTAACGTTCTAAAAATGTGTTTATGTACATGTTTTCTCTATATTGAATATGGATATTCCCATATTTTTGTTTTCGGCCATCTGTAAACCACAGTAATCTGTAAACCACTCCTACTCATGGCATTTTAAAAATAAGCTGTTATATCATGACACACTTCATTTAAGTTCAAATATCAAATATGGTTGTCATTGAACTTTTATTTTGAGAGATACATGTAAATACGTTGTGATGACGTCATCAATTAAGATTTCTCTTCTTTTTTTTTTTCGAAAATGTTTAATTGATCTAATACCATATTCGATATTTAACCGTTTCACTCAATACTATATATCGTAATTGTTATTGCCGGACCTGTCATAATGGGCTTTTAGAGAGGGGGATTCAAATATTTAAAATATCTCCGTTAAAGTTAGTCGGATCATAAAATGTTTTAGATCCAATCGTTTAAAACTCGTGATGGTCTGCAATTGTTGCTCCATGCATTATTTCGTAACACAAGTATTAAGCGAGTTATTCGTACATTCTTGTATTCTGCCTTCAGTAACCCCTTCTCCTCCAGCCCTTCTACTAATTGGTTATTAACATACAATTATAAAATATGTGGCGAGATAAGATCTATAGTGTGTTAGACCACCACGTGGGAAATCGGCTTAGATTACGCCGCCTCTGCATGAATGATTTTTTTTTTTTTTTTTGCATTTCGGTCAAGCCACCGTCAACTTTATTGCAGTCATATGCCACTTAATAGTACAATCAAAGGCCATGGAAAATCCATAGACGCATTCATAAACTTATTAAAAGACATAAACTTATATAATAAAATTTAAAATTGTAAACTATAATTTAAATTTAAACAATTATTATTATTCATTTTTTTTTTTTTATTTTATTTTTTTTAGTATAATTAAATATTACGTTATGATAGAACATATTAGCCTAACAAATGTTGAGAAAAGATACTAATCCACGGCAGTGTTTGTTGGAAGTGAAGAATATTTTTACTTGGAGAGAGAAAAAGACGTCCAATTCTTCACAATTTTTTATTTCAGCGCTAAGCGCTTTCGAAGACTATTGTCTCCATCTTTAGAGCTACACATGAAAAACAATAACATCAATAAAATCTCTATATTACAAGAGGGTCATTATTAATATTAACAAAAATAAATAAAACACATAATAAATATCTAACAACAATGAACATAATAAATGGGCTTAAGTCAAATCCTAAAATCAAATATGGAGTGTGAGAGATCCATTGAGGTACAGCTCATAGGTGCGCAAGTAGGTTAGTAAATATATTCTTTAGCTGTACCTCAATGGATCTCTTACTATCCGTATTTGATTTTAGGATTTGACTTAAGCCCATTTATTATGTTCATTGCTGTTAGATATTTATTTTGTGTTTTTATTTATTGTTGTTAATATTAATAATGACCCTGTTGTAATATAGAGATTTTATTGATGTTATTGTTTTCATGTCTAGTTCTGAAGATGGAGGCAATAGTCTTCGAAAGCCCTTAGCGCTGAAATAAAAATTTGTGAAGAATTGGACGTCTTTTTCTCTCTCCAAGGGAAAATCTTTTAAAGTACCTAATGAAACACGTAATTAAAGTTTGTTTTAATGCGAAGTTTTAAAATATAATTATGTAATTACCATAAAGAATTTAATTAAGATAGAAGAATAAAGCCCACTTTCCGTAGTTTATTAGTAGTTTTTTCCTTATATCAATCTTTTGGTTAATAGTTAATATTATTTCAAAAGAGGGGAGAAAATACAAATTATTTATTTAAAAAAAAACACATTGTATCTCAACGTTTTGATCATTTATTTGAAGTGGACAATGAAACGAAATGAATGCATGAAAACATTTATTTAGAAGTAATAATTTAATGTCATCTATCTTCAGAATTATTTTCCGCTGCGGGAAAAATAAGATACTTGTTAAGTAATTGAGGTTTTGATGAAAAGAAAATGCCTTTTCTCCCTAGTGAGCGGAATCTCTATTGTTCATATTCTTGAATCACGTCCAAATTAAAAGGCGACCCTCCCCTGGCATCTTTTCATAAATTATAATCTCTCACATTGAATTAATGTATTAAAATGTTGTCTTAAACTCGAAATTCCCTTGTAAAAAAATATAATTACTTAGTTACATAAATGAAACGTTGATGAACAATGAAATTCGGTACAAAGCCGTTGCTTATACAATGTCTAACTCAACTTCATTGGTATATTATGGCAGGGGCCAAATAAATAAAACAACCTCTCGGTAGCGATATTTATTTAGCAGTACAAGCTTCAAGCCATAATACTCCTTTGCAGTGGGAAATCCCTAAGACCTAAAATTAAATATTTCATAAATTCCTAACCTTAATTTGTTGCTATAAAATATAACATACATTCTTCTTATAGCTTTCGTGGGCCGGATATTCAAATAATCTTCATACCAGAATAGCTGGTCACCAACAATACTCATTTTTTCAACGCAGACTTTATTCAAAATGGTTTTTTAGTTACTTTACTATTTTCGTGTATTATATACAACCTCTTCAGTGATTCTATAAATGTTCATTCCTTTTCTATAAATGTTAAATAATATCTGGTTTAAAAAAAAAGAGGGGAAAAAGAGACTTTGATGGAGACTCTATCCATTAAATGTGAAGAATAAAATATATTACAACTATTGCTTCCACTATTAAACTTTACATCAATTACATTTCACTATGTCCCTTGTAGCTGATGTAAAAATGACTACTATGGAAATATAAATCTGGGATTAATTATGAACTAAAAAATTCCATAGTTTTCATTGCATGACACCAACGTCCTCTAATATGGACCGATTCACCTGCTTTACCCGTGAAGTAAAAATTAGGCACTTAAGTAAACGAATTTATTATTGAAATAGTTGCCTTGAAATAATGTAAAAAAGTAGTGAAAATTACCAATACTCCTTCTTTTAATGCATATCGATAAGATTTCTTAATCTTTTGAGGCATTGTCATGGAACGCGATAAATCGTTTGGCAATGTGAAATATGAAGTCAAAATTTTCAAAACCATTAATTTAAACAACTCGAAATGACTCTAAAAGTTATTCTGAACACAAGTCGCACCCAAGAATTTTCAAATAAAACCAACACTACCACTGATATTGACGGGATGTATTTTTTGCATTTGGAGTAAACCCCCGTTCCTGAAAGTGTCAGTGAAATATAAAATAGCGTCTGTTACAACAAAATATTACATTAATCAGTTTGTTATTTAAACGTTTCAATAAATTTCTTATAAAAACTATATATTCATATTGTTAATTTAAAAATAGCCAAGAGCGAAATTATTTTGGAAATTGTATTTAGTTTTCGACCTTTAGTTTATTTATATTTCTAATGATATGTATATTTTATATCATTTTTTTACTATTATCGAATAATGACATTAAATCCGTTCAAAGATAAATGAAGCAAGTTAAGGAAGTTGTTTTACTTATTTGACCCATGCCACAAGAGAATATCAAAATATAGTATACTTTTGAATCAACAATGATACATATAAATTCTTACAAGTTTTCAACGTAAGTGTGTGTTGTTCCCTGAGAAATATCTTTCATAGAACCAGTGGATACAACCCTAATGTTAATATAATAGTGACGTCGAATCTGGTCTAATATTCAATCCTATTTTTAAAGTTACTTTATTCTAACCAAAAAGTTAAATCTAGACAATCTATAATCCAAAAAAACGTGCATTTGTTTGAAGGTGTTTTGACGACAGAGGTACTATAAACTACAGTATTTGAATGGTAATGTTTCTACAAAATGTACTGCCTCAGGCACTGATTTATGAACAAATATAGTGGACTCATAAAGGTAAAACTTTGTTACATTTAAAAAAAAAAAATACTGCCTATGAGTTATTTAGCATGAGTGATATGGCTCTTTTTTAAATAAAGGGAATAACATTTTTGTTAGCACTTTTTAAATATTTATTTCCGTAAATAAGACGAAAAACATGTTCAAAACGCCCTAAATTCACCTAGAATTCCTAGAATTGCATTGACATGTTAATGATATTTCTATTCAATCGTTTAGTTGAATAGATATGTCTTTTCAATGGAAATAATTGCAACATTTAATTGAAACCATTGTCAGAGCTGTTTCTCTCTTTTGAATCGTCAAAGAATATTTTTTCTTAAATCCGGTATTATTATTAATATAGTCCTAAAATCAATTATTTTTTTTCTCAGAACACGCTTTTCCTCTACGTTAAATTCTAATGAATCCCATTTTCCTCGGAATTCATAAACATTTGGAAATTTGTTTGCAGAATTTTCATTCGATTGTTCCGATAATTTTAAATCAATGTTCTAGAATTTAGAGAAGATACCGTGATTTATGGGAAGACACTAAGACAAAAAGTATCACAAGTCGGTTTCGCCTCATCTCATCCGGGGACTGTGTAACAATAAGTTATCTTTGAAGCGAGAATTCATGTCTAGTCACAAAACTCCCCTCAAGAAGGGGCTGCGTAACTAAGGCAGATTTCCCACGTGATGGCATGGAAGACAAGTAATGTAATCTCACCATATAATCACTATTTATAAGTCAAAATTCGATAAGTTGTACAGAAGGGTTACTGAAGGCTCGAAACAAGAAAGTACGAATAACTGGCTAAACATTTTAATATTATTGGTTCTAAAATATATTCCGATCTGAATCATAATAACGGAAATATTTTGAATTCTCAAATTCCCCACTCGCCCTCCCCCCCCCCCTACTCATACCCCTCCCCCAATTTCAGGTCCGATTTCAGTCATGAACGAAGATTATCATTAGTGTAGAAGAAAACGGTGAAATATCGAGAATGGTACAGATCAAATTAACATATTCGATTCAAGACCACAAATTCTTAACGGATGATGTAATCACACTACGTATTTGCATGTATATCACACGGCAAAAGCTCAATGAAATCAATAATTTGTTCTTAAGATTCGAAATAAGTGGTTCATCATATTGCTAATACGATAATAACAATCACAGCTTATTGTTAATATGAAATAAGAGGAGCGGGGGTCCACTGAAGGCTGAAAATACAAATACCTCGGTTGATATTCATGATAGAGAATATATGTCTATATCAACATTTAAGGGCAAAAAGATTGGATGTATATAGTTTTTCAATCCGACTTATAATAACGGACGTATTTCAAATTGTCTAAATTTTCCCCTTTAAACACCCCCCACCCTATTGATTGCATTTCATTCTTTAACGAACTTCATTTTTAATTTTACATAAAGCGTTTAAAAATCGATTTTGATAAAGATAAAAAAAAAGATGGTGGTCGGTAGAGCGGTAATAGACAAGTATATATATACATATATATATATATATATATATATATATATATATATATATATATATAAAATTGTTACCTCTGTCTGTAAATTGATTTTTTTCGCGAAATTTCAAGATAACTTTTCGTTTCACATGTCATAGACACCATAACTGCAATTTGTTTCTTTCGTGTCAGTTTGTTTGTTACCTTTTCACGCATAAACGGCTGAACCGAAGTTTATGAAACTTGGTATGTATATTACTACTGACCAACTTAGACTTTAGGCTATGTTAATATTCTCAGAAACGAACAGGAGTGGCGGTTTAAAGGAGGCCTGAAATTAAAAATAGCGATATTTCGTTTCCTATTGCATTTTCAGCAATTATGCACATAACAAAAGTTGTTTATTTTGTTGTTTGAAGTAACTTTTGTCATATACTTTTTTGTCGTATACCGAACTATAAAGGCGTTATACGCTAAAAATTATAGCGGGAGTCAACAATTTTATTTGGCACAAAAGACTCAACCGAACTAAATAAAACTCGGTATGTGTATTAGCACTAATGCCTTCCTTATAATAAGCCATACTAACATTTCTAGGGACGGGCAGGAGTGGGGGTTATAAGGGAGGCCTGAAATTAAAAATAGTGATATTTCGTTTCCTATTGGGGTTTCGGCAAATATGCACATAACAAAAGTTTTTTATTTTGTTATTTAGAGAAAGTTTTGTTATATACACTATCGTCGAATACCGAACTATATATGCGTTATACGCTAAAAATCATAGCGGGAGTCAACAATTTTATTTGGCCCAAAAGACCCACCGAACTAAATAAAACACTTGGTATGTGTATTAGCACTAACGCCTTCCTTATAGTAAGCCATACTAAAATTTCTAGGGACGGGCAGGAGTGGGGGTTATAAGGGAGGCCAGAAATTAATAATAGTGATATTTCGTTTCAAATTGGGGTTTCGGCAAATATGCACACAACAAAAGTTATTTATTTTGTTATTTAGAGAAATGTGCTCAACAATTCCTTTCAATATGAACTACCAGGTACCTCACCTGAAAAAATTAATTCAAATGTATGTTAATATTTTGTCCTTAATAATTCAAATCTATGCATAATGCACAGGAAATATGACAATATGGCGGACAGCGAAGTCTTACATAAAAAAATAATTTTATTATTAACAAATCCACAGAAACGACGTGTATTTACCCTAAACACTGGGAAGAGTAAATGTCAAAATTTTATCAAAAAAATTCCATCACCATTCAGCCTCAAATGAATTCACTGGCGAAGCCGGGTATCTGAGCTAGTATATATATATATATATATATATATATATATATATATATATATATATATATATATATATATCCTAGCGGACCCGACAGACGTTGTCCTGCATGATATTTCAGGCGATTAGGATATTAAATTTAATAATATTATGTTTAAAACAAAAGGTGTTAGGTTTAGGTGTAGTGTTATGTTTAATATTAATAAAACAAAAAACAACTTTTGATATGTGCACGTTTGCCTAAAAACAAATAGAAAATGAAATATCGCGAATTTTTTTTCTGGCCTCCCTTATAACACTCCTGTTTGAACCTAAACAAATTAATGTAGCTTATAATCATGGAAGAATTAATGCTAATTTACATATAGAGTTTTGTTAAGTTCGGTTCAATCGTTTGTGCCCAATAAAATTGTTGGCTCCCACTTAAATGTTTTAGTGTATATCTCGTTTATACTTTGTTATACGACAAAAGTGAATAACAAAAGTTACTCTAAATAACAAAATAAACAACTTTTATCCTGTGCATATTTGCCGAAAAACCAAAAGGTAACGAAATATCGCTATTTTTAATTTTAAGCCTCCCTTAGAACCCCCACTCCTGCTCCATGTACCGGGCTGATTTGTCAATCTAAACCATTCAGGGCGTCTCCCAAATGCATATAAAATAATTCATTAAAATCGGTTCAGCCGTTTAGTAGGAGTTCAGAAAAAATTCTATGTTGAGAAAAAAAATTTTTTTTGACGTATGGGCTCGAGGAGCCCCCCCCCCCTTGGTAATGCAAGAGGTAGTTATACACTTAAGTACCAAGGGGGGGGGCTCCTCGAGCCCACTGATATTTAATACTACTTTTAACTAGTAATTCAAGTGTTATTAATTATATTACTCAAATAATAATTACTTTGATGTAATTTTAACATACACAAACCTTCAGTAGAATTATATATATAAAGATATATATATATATATATATATGTGAATGAACGGACCTCATTTTCGTCATCTCTTGGTAGGATCGACGGACATTTGAAAAATGGGTCGAAAAGTATTTCTAAGTCAAACTTCGATGAGTAGTACAGAAGGGTTACTGAAGGCTCAAGACAAGTAAATACAAATAACTGGCTAAATATTTTAATACTATTGGTTCTAAAATATATTCCGATCCGACGCATAATAACGGAGATATTTTGTTTCGAAAATCGCATTATGAGCATATCTTCAATGCCTGATTTCCTTTAAGGAAAACCTGGTACGTGCGAACCACTAAAATGTTAATGTACTCACCGTCTAGAACTAAGAACTTGATCTATTCCTTTGAAACTTGATGTAACTATGATCGTTTTATTCATCGATCCAAGAAATTAAATGTCATAATCAAGATGGAGCGTGATCTAGGAGGAATGGCTTCCTAATTTCGAGCAAAGCCCTGGAGTCAGGTGGTTGGTAGAAGTTTGACAATAGGCAGAGAGCTGGTAGAACTAATTGCCGAGAGGGGCGGGGAGGTGGAGAGAGAGCCACGTGTGTGGAACAGTTTTAGTGGTGGCCGACAGTGTATGGCTTCAAGTGGCAACCCACTAGAAACAAGTGGTCCACTTCTTTTTAAACACTTATACGCTTCTACTTGTACAGAAGCAATTATCACGTAGTAGGCCTGTTCCAGCTTTTATGGGGAAATTCATTTTTTGTATTTAAACTCCTGGTTTTAAGCCTCTCGACTCCAAGCGCTTAATATTTGGAAAGGACTATTAATGTTTCGATATCCGAATCACAAACGTTTCCGGGTTCCCTAAAGATAAGCCTACTTGAATAGATCAAAAACTGTTGCCATATTTACAACGCCTACGGCGGAAATCAGGCCTGCAATTCTGACATTTCCGTAAGCGATCAACGGGCGGGAAAAAAGAGTTTCAAATTAATCCCGAAATATTCGTTGGCTCTCCAAATAAGCCTATTGAGCAATTAAATTTTAGCAGATTTTCTCTAAGGGTAATCAGCTATTGAGGTCGTACGCAGGAGACGATTTTCCAAAAATTACCTCAAATATCTATCAATCCTACCTAGGAGATGACGTAAATGAGGTCCTTTCAAAACAGTATATGTATATATATATATATATATATATATATATATATATATATATAGATAGATAGATAGACAGATAGATAGATAGATAGATAGATAGATTTGTCTGCTAGCTAATTCGAATTTAAATGTTTTAAGAAAAAATAAAGAAGAAGTTCTTTAACAGCTAAAATTTAACCAGTGGGAAGGGAGATGTGGGGGGAGGGGAGGTTCTCGGATCGAAAAATTTAAATGCGGTTATGTGCGTTTTTCATTAACTTCATTTTTGGCCGAGATATTAGCATTTTTTTAGTTTTTGGACGTCAGTAAACTCCCACTCCAACTAATGTAATACTAAAAGAAACCTGTTATATTATGGAGACTTTATTGAAGCATAAATTCCAAATATTTTTTCTTGTTGAACGTTTACGTTTTGAGATAATTGCAAATATGTAGGAAATCTGCTTAGCCCCTGCGAGACGGACTTTTTTAGGACGTATATAGTGCACACCATTTAAGGGCCAAGGTAAGCTGACTAATAACAAGGCTAGTTATCTGGCATAGGGCTTAGTCCATTTATGTGGATGTCATATTTTTTTTCTAACTCAGCCAGCCATAGGTAATGTATGTAATTCAAACAGCCAACACCCCAACAGGAAGATAAGCAACGACAATAGGGCGTATTAACCCCTTCAGACCCACTGTCCAATATATTGGATATGCCTTTTTCAATACTATATCTTCATGGATTGATCTTCTTTGGCAGAAAAATCGATTTTAATAATGATTTTAGGTATTAACCTTTCAATTGTGAGCCTTTTTCTGGTTTATACCTGTTGTAGTGGCATTTCTAGCGCTTTGAACATCCAGTTTTTGATATTGCTGTTTCACCTATTAAAACCATGAGTAAATAAATGTCTCATAGATTTAATTTTGCATGTATATAAGTGAAAAAATTATTTTTAATTAGCAAGAAGCCTCTA
The DNA here is from genome assembly GCA_019009955.1 of Riptortus pedestris. Lineage (NCBI taxonomy): Eukaryota > Metazoa > Arthropoda > Insecta > Hemiptera > Alydidae > Riptortus > Riptortus pedestris. The sequence goes on from CM032228.1 coordinate 52,627,764, forward strand.
GAAGTCGTGTTTGTTAAAAAAAAAAATATTTTTTTCCCTGGTTATTGTATTTTCTAATAAATATGGATGTCCAACATATTGGACATCGGGTCTCAAGTGTTGCATTTCACTAATACCTCTATTCTATGGAGGAATTTACTTATTGACTTTTATGGTTATTATTTTATTTATTATTAAACAATATTTTAGATCTTTTAAATTTTAAAATGTAAATTGCTGAAAGCTTTACCTCAGAAATAGAAAGAAAAAAAAGAGGAAGACCTAGTCTTGAAGAATCCAGTAGTGAAGAACCCCTTGAAAAGAAAGAAAGAGCTGAAGTGAAACCAAATTCTGATGTTAGGAATGATGGATTTGAACTATTTCCAGATATTGATGATAAAAAAGATGCAAGTATATGCAAAATGAAAGGTTGCACAAAAAAAACTAAATTTTATTGTGTTAAATGAAAATGCCACTTGTGCATTAAAAAAATAAGGATTTGTTTTATATTATTTCCCAGTTAAATTTTGTTCAATATTTATTATTTGTAACTTTCTATGATGTAAATTTGTTTATTATCACTTAAAAAAATATTACTAAAGAGTATTTTATTTATTTATCCAAATCCTTATCAGTAGAATAATTTGTAAAAAATATGCCTGTTGAGACCCGATGTCCAATATATTGGACACAATTTAAAATTGTCAATAAAATTACAATTAGGAAATTAGGATTTTTTTCACTATTTTTCCCATGTTTCTGTAAACATATAGAACATGAAAACATTTTTTTTAGTCAAAATATATGAGTTGGGTCTGAAGGGGTTAATGGTTGCAAGGATAATATGTCCTATGGCCTACTTGAGAAAGATGCTAAACCTGCAATACCTTAAAGACAAGCAAAATGATAGTTCCATGCGCCTTGTAAATGCACCAAATCTAAATCTACTATGTTATGCCATCACGTCTGCAATTAATTTAGAATTCTTTTCCATTATATATTCTATTAGAGTCTTCAAAAACCATACACCACCTTTCATGACTGAAACTAAAACAAATAATTAGAGCAGAAGAATACCTTTGTTAAGATAAGCCATACATGGCTTTCCGTGAATGGGGTGGCTTTGTGGTCTCCGTAATTCATCCTTTCAGTCACTTTTGACATTCTTAGACATGGCTACGACATTCACAGAACACATAAATAAAACGTGTGATAAAGCTAACAAAGTTATTTGCCAGATTTACCCATACTTTAATCGTAGATCGAAACTGAGCCCTGTGAATAAACTAATGTTATACAAAGCCTGCATCAGATCAGTATTAACATATGCTTGCCCCGTATGGAGCTATATATCAAACACCAATTTAAGAAAACTACAAATATTTGAAAACAAATGCCTGAGAATTGTGTATAATCTTCCCTATCATACAAGAATAAGAAAATTACATCAAATTTCAAACTTACCAATGGTAAAGACATATATCCGTTATCTAAACACTAAATTTTTCAAATCTTGCAAACACAAAAACAACCCACTCATCAATGAAATAGGTAATTATAACAAAGAAAGCACTGCAAGGTACGTACATAAACGAACGAAGCACATCTTACTCTAACACAACAAACTGACTGAATCAATACCCAACAGGCTAGGCTAAAGACATGTAACACCTTTATCTTAATCCCTATTTTACCTCTAATCATATTAAATAATCATAAGAAAGTATGTACTTGTTATTATTATTAGCTCATAAGGTCTCTTAAATTTGTAAATATTTAAAATAACTGTTATCACTAAGTTGCAATATGACTGCCTACTATTAGTCAATTGCATTTCAACAATCCTCTACTTAAATAGAAATTTTTATTTTATGTTTCCTTTTGTAAATTGCAGTGGTCACAAGGAACACTATGAATTATCTGGTAAAAAAATCTTGTTATTCAATAAAGGATTATTATATAAAAAAAAAATATAAAAAAAACTAAAAAAAAAAAAAAAAACTGTGATCTGTCAGTTACAATTATATATATACTTTAAACTGTAGCCTCAAAGGTATTACATACTTCGGGTCTCATTTCAACCACTGTGAATATATTTGTGAGCAAAGAATGAAGAGAATATAGTCAACAGATCTAAATTTTTGAAGTTTCGAATTGTCATCTAAAGCCGCGTTTAAGCTCTCGTTGGCCATATGTGTTCAGAAAGATCTTACTGCACGCGATAAACCTAGAAACATGTTTATAATCACCGTATTCCTAATTGGTATTTTCCTAGTGATGAACTCATTAAATGAAATCCTTAGTGCAACACCAACCAGCAAGAAAGGGTTGAAACCTACAGATGACATGCCCCAATTAGCCGTGGTAGCATAACATGAAAATGAAAATCATTCACTTTTCCATGTATAGCCAATCTCCACATGATGGGAGATAAATGGACAATTTGGGCCATTCACTGCAGTTGGTGTTATTACAGCTCAATGATCATTGCATTTGTATGCAAGTACTTTCTTTCTTGTCCCCTGATGCCAACTAATCACAAGGAAAACAGATGGAAGTCCAATATGAAAGCCTGCAAAGCAAAGTTCTAAATAAAATTGATGGGTTTTTATAATTGATCACCAATAGATTTATTAATAAGCTTAAGAATATAATTTAGCTAACGTTTCGGAATATATTTTTTCTTTATTTCTCATGAAACTAAAATATTTAAAACCACACTTCATAAGATAGTATGAATATATTCATTAAAATAATTGTAGCAATAAAATTTAAATTTTAGTTACAGCCAACCTAAATATTTAATTTATCTTATTAAGGAGTTAAAATTAATAGACGACTGACACACTTTAATTAAAACACCTAAAATAAAAAAGAAACAGAGCAATCTTAGTGTCCAAATCCCCGATCTCCAAAACGGCGTTTCTCGTACTGAAGGTAACTTAATAACTAAAAAAAAAAAAGACTCTTTTTTTTAAAAGAATTAAGATTGATTGGGTCATGCAGCTAACCATAAACTTTCTAAAAATGACCTACAACATTGTTAAATAGGTAACTTGAATACAGGAGACAACCGGATCATTTATAAATCACAGACCTTTCAAACTTTTAGAAAATCATAAAAAGTAGTCAGTATCAGTAAAAAAAATTAGTAATTTAAAAAATTAGCTGTGTCAACAAAAATAATGTATTTGGATATAAGTGTGTAAGGAGTGTTTGAGGCCTAGACTTGATTGCCCATAAGACTGATAGTCAACGACCTAACCCATTTTCATTAGCAATTTCCTAGGTATTTGCCCATTCCTAAGCCCCATCTTAGCCGAAGGAAAGAAGCAAAGGGGAAAGGAAGATAGATGAGGACTGCAGACACTGACTTCTTTTCACGAATTTTGAGAATCCTCGACCGAGCCTGCTCAGCCAAAGGAAAGAAATCCATTAAACTTTAAAATACATGGACAAAGTGACTGAGTGCTGAGATGGCAAGATAGATCGGACCTTGGGCCAATTTATTTTCTACCTCTCTTCAGGAGTCTCTCTCTCTCTCTCTCTCTCTCTCTCTCTCTCTCTCTCTCTCTCTCTCTCTCTCTCTCTCTCTCTCTCTCTCTCTCTCTCTCTCACACTCTCTCTCTCACACACACACACACACACACACACACACACACACACACACACACACACACACACTGAAACACACGCTCACTCTTCCCTCTTCTTATCTGTTTTCTCATACGTCACTGATACTTCGATGTTTCTTATTATTCTGAGCCCCAAAAATTTCTGTATTGATTTTTTTCTGCATTCGCTCATAATAATTTCTGAAACCTATTGATCCCAATTGATGGTGTGTTTCTTTCTCTTAATTTAGATACATTTCATGATTTGTATTCACCTCTGTTCTTAGACTTAATTCAACTATCTCTTACACTATTTTGAACCATATTTCCTGTATTGAACGTTCGTTTGGGCTATTTCTGAATCTCTACGGTTCCCCAGAGCTCCTTAAGGAAGACCAAATAACTCAGTGAAATATTTCGTGGGACTAAATGTAGAGTGAGAAAGTGACACAGACTCAACGCCTGACTACCGATTTCCTGTATCCAGATTGGACTTCATCGCCGCTACATGTGAACGTCTGAACATCGGCGTACTCACATTCATACATATGTTTATTGAAGGGCTAAGCACTTTGAAAGACTGTTGTCTCCTTCTTCAAAGCTACTCATCATTGCATGTGCTCATTGGGAAAGACAACTAGTACCTTACTTGTATGTTGCATATTTTACAGAACTAGATTTGAAACTTTAGTTGTTAGAACCTCTGAACGATATTTAATCCAGATGATATAAACAAATTGTCTTCTTTATTCGTCTGACATATTTTTTGGTGCCAATACTGGGTATGTTATGAAAAGGGAGGGTGTTACTTAGTGCTTATATTTAGTGTGTGTGTGTATAAGTTTTACTCATACGAGTGTGTATTAGCGAGATACAGAGTTTTATGTAAATTGTCACCTGTTACAGCTTATATTTGATCTAAACCTAAATTATTTTAAATTTATTTTATTCATTTTAGATTTCTATTTTATTTTAATTATTTATTAATTTATTTCTTGATTCATTATTTAAATATAATATTTTATGAATGATTTCCCTATTGTCCAATTTGACTATACGTTATTTCATTATTCAGTTTTGTACCTAGTTTTGAATTTGGTCTTTTGTTTGTTCCCTTCTTATGCATATTGTTATTTGTTTTTTTCCGGTTTTGTTTTCAATTTAAGTTTTTGTTTTCAATTTTATTTTTCAGTTTCTATTTGTTTTCCATTTCTGTTTTTGTGGCTTTTTTTTTTCCTGTTTTGTGTTCCACTTCTGTTTCTGTTTAATTTTGTTAGTTTCTTTTTTTATTCTTTGTTTGTTTTTAAATTTATAATTTGTAAATTATTTATTAACGTCCACTTTATGCTACTGTGGGTAATTGGGACGGGTTATCTACAGGTGACCACCCTTTTCTAGCCAGGGTGGGACTAAGGATTTTAATCAATGAGTCCTTCATTAAATAAATTTCTACTACCCAGGGCGGGAATCGAACCCGCCACTCTAGGTGTAAACATGCGAGATTAAAACCAATGCCTTAACCAGCACGGCCAACCAGAGCCCCTTAAATTATTAAGGCTTTTGTTTTGAGCAACATCGCCACAGCTGTGAAGAACCAATGAATAAATGAATTGTTTTATATTAATCCCATATTTATATTGGCGGGGGGAATTTGGATTCAACTTCAAACTCTAGATCACTGTGAACTGCGCAAGTACATGCAACAAATTTGTAGATAATAATGATAAGAGTATGATATTAATGATAAGAGTATGATAATAATGATAAGAGAATGATAATAATGGTAAGAGTATGATAATAATGATAAGAGTATGATAATGAAAGTGCATTCCATTATATTTGCCATTAGAGTGAGGAAGCTCTATGCTTCCAGCATGCTTGCAGTATAATTGCCAGGGAGGCATGTCCTAGCAGTCGGCTGAATAAATTTTAACCTAGCAGCCTTGTTAGGCCATGTTTTACATCGGCTACAAGTCAGACAGCCCCATCAGCAGCGTGTGCGCATTCATTCCACCCCTTCCCATTTAGAAAGCTACAACGGACAGAAATAAACGCCCTAATGAAAGCACTTTGAGGCTTAAATGCATCGTTTTTATGTAATACAAAGAGAGCTACCAAAGCATCTAGTATAATAGTGTAATTCTATTTGAGTCAGCGGTGAGTGGTCGTTATTGAAAGAAAAAGCTCATTTTAGTGCATTTATAATTAAATAGATATTTCATTCTTATTTTGAGTTATAAAATGATTTATAAATTTAATGAGTATAAAAGTTGTAAGGGTAGCAAAGGCGTAGTGTTTACGTACAACATTAATGTACTTGAGTTTACCAGGTTTGAATTACAATGATTGAGAGACATTTATTTACTCACAGTGTACACAGAACATGATTACGGACCAAGCCCTTGAACAAAAATATAAAAAGTCCTTTACGCAGGAGCTGCGTAAACTAAGCTGATTTCCCACGTAAAGTTATAAAATAGAGAAATCTCCGTACGAGTGCCAAACAGTTAAGGAAACGGCCGAACTAGCTTTCGGCGGAAACGAATAGAAGCTACCATAGCTCGTCCGTTGCACTTAATTAAAATGCAAATATCTTGGTTAATATTCAAGATAGAGAATAAATGTATATAACAATATCTATAGTAAATTCAATTTGCACCAAGGTTGGTTCTATACAATTTTTCGATCCGACGTATAGTAACGTAGATATTTCAAATTTTCGAAAATCCCCCTCTAAACCCTTCCTCTCCCTGGTCCGATTTCAGCCATTAACGAACTTAATCTGTCTTTTTACATGAAACGCGAAAGTATCGAGTTTGATAACGATCAAATAAACATTGCGACCGCTAGAACGTTAACAGTCAAATAAATAAATATATATATATATATATATATATATAAAATTTTGAACGGACCTCATTTTCGTCATCTCCAGTGCAGAATAGATGGACATTTGAAGAAGTTTTTCGAAAATCGGGTCATGAGTATGACCTCTATAGCTCATTTCCCTTAAGGGAAATTTGCTAAAATGCATTACACGTATTATAGCACGTCCTCTGTATAAATCCTATGTGCATTGAGAACACCACTTGCATTACAGATAGTTTTATTATGCCCCCCCCCTTAAAAGTGCATGCGGTAGTACTGTTTTCTTCATCCTTGGGTATTTTAAACGAATTAAAATCACGAGTCTAATTTATTTATTTATTCATGAATTTGTATGGAAGGCAATTTCCCATTGAAGCATCCACGAATTATTCGGTCTTAACAATTGCGTGGAGGGTTCATTTAAAAAAAAAAAAAAAATAACCTAAACAATAAAATAATATATGTTTGCACATACTCTCATTCATTAAAGCAATGCCTTCTCTTTAACAGATTACTCCGAAAAAATAAAAACTGCTAAGTTCTTTCCAGTTCTGCTGTTATGATATATAATTTTTATATTCTCAGACTTAGAATCTGCCACACCAAATTAAAACACTCATACTTAATGACAAAGACTGACAGACCTACTTGCTCAACTTGTAACATTTCCTTGACGATAAGACATATACTGACAGAATGCCGAAAACGACAACACCAGGACTTCCCCTACGACTTACAAGAACTTTTGGCGGAAGGCAGCCCATACATTAACAACGTATTCTTATACCTATACAAAATTCAAATATACGACAAAATTTAAGGTAAAAATTAAGTCTTTGATGTGGAACAGGATTACAAATTATATGCATCAATTGTATTGGATGCGTTTGTAAACATGTATATGTTTACCTTGAAGGAGGAAATTACATCAACTATTAGCAAATGTACCATTTTCAGCCATTCATTTCCTATTGATCATGCACCAACTATGCTCATCACTAATTTTTTTTTCTTTTTCTTATTATTATTATTATTTATTAACGTCCACTTTTTCTAACTTAGGCTAATCGGGACGGGTTATCTACAGGTCACCACCCTTTTCTAGCCAGGGTGGGATTTTAGGACGTTATTTAATGAATTTCGTCACTAAATAATTTCCTTTGCTCAGGCAAGAATCGAACTCGCCACTTTTTTTTATGTTCACTTGTAAAATGTTTATCTATTTCACTTTTGTTATTTAACTTTGTACAATTTTAGCAGATTTCCCTTAAGGGACATCAGCTATTGAGGTCGTACTCATGACGCAATTTTCGAAATTTTTCTTCAAATGTCCATCGATCCTACCCAGATCACGAAAATGAGGTCTGTTCAAAACTGTATATATATTTGTCTGTTACCTCTAGCGGTCGAAATGTGTGTCTTATCGTTACCAAACTTGATATATAATCGTTTAATACAAAAAGACAGATCGAGTTCGTTAACGGCTGAAACCGGACCAGGTGGAGAGGGGGTTTAGAGGGGGAGAATTTCGAAAATTCTTAATATCTCCGTTATTATGCGTCGGACCGAAAAATTGTATAAAACCCTTCTTATTGAAAATTTAATGTTCTATAAATGTTGTTAAGTACACTTTTTCACTATCTTGATTATTGACTGAGATATTTGCATTTTTTAGTTTTCGGTCATCACTAAACCCCCACTCCTACCCATTTCATATTAACAATATTCTATTATGATGTGAAGCACTTTATTTGAAGCTTAAATACCAAATATTGTTCTCATTGAACTTTTAATTTTTGAGATAAATGGAAAAACGTGACGCGCGTGGGATATCTGCTTAGTTAACGCTGCCCCTTCGTGATGGACTTTTGAAAGGGCAAATCACCTTTGATGTGATGTCCATAAATAAATAAATAAAATCAGCACTGCAGTTGATTTATTCACTTGAAAAAGTAAATCACCTTTTCTGCTGTAAATATAAAAATAAACAAACAATTTCCACTTGCCTACGCACGTTAGTTTTGAATGAAACTCTTCTTTGATAATTGCCCCGATGAATTGGTAAAATCCTATGAGGGACTTATGTGTAATTGGCGATGACTCAAGAAGTTGTGAAGGTAGGGCTGAATAGGAGCCTATTAGCCGAGAGTTTACCAACAGTTCATTGGAACCGTAGTTATTGCCAAGTTTGATTGGTAGCCTCTTAATCAACCACAAACCCTGCAGCTTTAGCAAGCCAATTTAAGTTTGGTTCAGGTAAACCTGTGTCAAATCCAATACTTAATTAGAATCACCTACCGTCCTCTCTTCTATTAGTTCGGGGCTTAACAATCAATTAGTTATTTAAATTATCCGAAAGACTCGCCTCAGAGAAGTAACTCCACGTTCTAATTTATATTTCTCTCTTAGTAAGAACACTCGACATTATACGATAAGTGATATAATCGCAAACGAAAATCACATGAGAAGCATCGGTGTTTTGCTGAAGGTGGAATACGGAAAAAAAGTCCGTCACCAAGGGGGCTGCGTTATCTAAGTAGATTTCCTACTTGCGTCACGTATTTGCATTTATCCCAAAAAGTAACATTTCAATGAGGACAATATTTGGTATTCAGGCTGCAAATAAAGAGCTTCTTAATATAACAGCTTTTTGTTAATATGACATGAGCAGGAGTGGGGGTTTACCGAAGGCTGGAAACTAAAAAATATAAATATCTTGGTTAATAATCAAGATAGTGAAAAAACCCATACAGAACAACATTTAATTTGCATTAACATTGTTTTATACGATTTTTATATCCAACGACAAATAACGGAGATATTAAGGATTTTCGAAATCCCCCTCTAAGCTCCCCCTCCCACTGGCCGGATTTCAGCCATTTACGAACTCGATCTTTAGTTTTACATAAAACGTTTATATATCGAGTTTGGTAACGATCAACGAAAATTACAACCACTAGACCGCGTAAATAGACATATATAAAGTTTTGAACGGACCTCATTTTCGTCATCTCCTGGATAGGGTGGACGGGAATTTGAGGTAATTTGTCAAGAATCGCGTCAAGGCCTCAATGGCTGATTTCCCTTAAGAGAAATAGTTTTTTAACCATTTAATATTTGGTTTATATTTTTATAACGCACCCCAAATACTTTTAATGAAAAGTTTATATCTAAATAAATTTATGCGTCAAACTTTTCTCCGACAGGGTAGAAAAAAGTCTAATATTCAACAGGGTAGTAATATTCGATAGTACGAGGGTTCTTTTGGGTAAGAACATCATAGGAAGTAATAAAGAACAGTATGCTAGTGAAGTTGAGAGTAAAGTAAGGCAATTAACACGTTAAATGCAGGAGATTTTTATAGATCCGCCATTAAGGAGATCGTAAACCCGTTTATTTAATGCTCCAATGAAGTGGACGTGGGTGGAAGGGTTTTAGCCTAGTTCTACTATTTTACGGTTATTTACCTACTTTGGCAAATTAATACTTGCCCCGGCTAATTTTACTTTTTAACGTAGTATATTGTATTTTCCTCTTTTCAACGTATAATTTGTTGGAAACAAAAAAATTGAGCTGCTTTGAGATTTACCATAATGTTTTATGTCAACATTTGTTAGTTCTTTTATTTATGTTCTATAATAATTACTTATTTCCAAGCGATGTACTGTTCAATTGCAGTGATGACGCCGATATATTTCCGCCAAAATATTTCCGAATGTTTACGACCTTTTTCAGGTGTTGCGCTTTATTATTTCTGCTGTTCTATGACAAAGTTTTTGACGTTCATTTAATTTTGTGGATAGTATTCGTAAATATCAGTCTGATAGAATCAATAAGTTAGAGTCAGATGGCTTATTTCATATGCATCATCTCCTTCAATAGAAGCTGCACCAGTATCTTTTTCAGTTTTGTTAATTTGACCGTCCGTGTATAAGGGTAGAATCTATGGTTGTTGAAGATAGTAAGTAGAAGTGTTTTTTGTACAAGTGATTTTCTTAAGTTCCGTTCTTTTTAAATTTTGATAATTTAAGGTCGATCATGAAGTTCCTCAGTTGTCTATGTGGGTAAATGGGAGAGTCAATAATGTTTCCATTCTATTTAGAAAACCTCGTATTAAGGATTTTCTATTTTTTTGTAAGTCTGCAAGTGTGGGTTTTTTGTGTCGGCAAGTAACGTATAACGCTTTGAACAGACTAAAACTGAAAGATGAATATACTGTACAGCCAAAATCTAATATAGACCTGGTAAAGACACTATAGAAGCCTAACATTGTACACCAGTCAGCTATACTATATATAGTATACATATGTATACTGAATATATATATATATATGTGTGTGTGTATATATAAATATACATTGGCACCAAATGTTTGTTAAAATCATTAGTTGCTAAATTAAATCAAAACAGTAAACTATAATTTCGTGAGTATAGTGGTTATTGCAACTTTTCGTCGAGTTAAATACGAAATATATCGAATAAAAAACAAGTATCCCCTATTACAACCATGTAAATATTAAATTTAATTCGCATCAGTATAAAATAATTTTCAGAAATGATCTGGGAGTCATTTTGCAGGATTGAAATCAGATACTTTACTCTAAAGTTATTGAATTTGTAACAAAACGTAATTTTGTTCCTTATACTTGTGCTTTATTTGCACTCAAGCAAAGATCACCCAGACGACTCAGGCACTCGATATATGTTGCTTAGCTGTAACATTAATATTTTTAGAACAAACGTTCCTCTATTCTCCCGATTAGTCAGATTTCTCTCGATAAACATTTCATTATTCGATTAGGATTGATAAAAACACACAGGGGCTGTGTAAACATATCAGATTTCCCACGTGTGCAACGTATTTGCATTTATCTCAAACGTTAAAGTTCAATGAGAACAATATTTGGTATCTATGCCTCAAATAATATGCTTCATAATATCACAGTTTATTGTTAATATGGCATGAGTTAGGAGGAGGGGTTTACTGCCGGCCAAAAACTAAATTATACAAATATCTCGGTTAACAATCGAAGATAATGAAAATACGTACATACTAACATTTATTGAACATTTCATTTGCAATAAGAAAGGCTTCACATAATTTTTCGATCGGAGGCATAATAGCGGAGATATTAAGAATTTTCGAAATTCCTCCCCTCTAAACCCTATCTCCTATTTGTCGGAGTTCAGCCATTAACGACTTGATCTTTCTTTTTACATAAAAAGATTGAATATCTAGTTCAGTAACGACTAAACTAAAATTGCGACCGTTTCATAATTCGATCAGGATCGATTAAAAACACGTAGGGGCTGAGTAAACTAAGCTGATTTCCCACGTGTATTTGCATTTTTTTTTATTTTTAAAAAGTTCAATATTTGGTATTTATGCTTCACATAATATGCTTCATAATTTAATAGTTTATTGTTAATATGACATGAGTGGGAGGAGGGGTTTTCAGATTTCCCCCTTAAGGGGAATCTGATAAAAGGACTTGTCCTCTACTAGTGTTTTAATTTATGCCAAGAGTTTAAACTTTCTATTGGTTTTCATCCTGAATATGTCTTGAGACTGTATTTACACTTTTGACAATGCTGTGTTTGTCATTTAGTCTTAAGATTTTGGTCTGTCACTGACGATGGAGCTCTGACTCTGAAAGTGCACTTTGCATAAGTTAAAACACTAGTAGAGAACAAGGCCTTTTTATCGACCCTGATCAAATGGTTCCCCTACCATTCAACATTTCGGGAGAGATTTCATTTCGAGGTTATGATCCTGTTTTCGGGATTAGGCCCCAGGACGGCATGGGTTCCCCTCTTTTGTTGTTATTGGTTCTAAGGGCTCAATTGGATTTTTCATATCGAAAGAGAATCACGCACAGTCCTTATATTACAGTAAAGGAAGTATTGCAATGGCCAACATTTTCAGTTTTCAAATTTCAATAGAATTATTCGATTTAGACGCTCCCTAGACATCATTCGAGTAGTTCCGGTGTGAAGCCTGTACGTATCTCGAATATCTGAAAAGTCCTACACTCAGAATGTTCGACATTCATATTTAGAAAATGTTGCACTGCCTAGATGTACATCTCTTCATTTGATCAAAATAGGCCGGGTGGTTTAGATAGGAGCAGGAATAAAAAAAAGAACCATTTTTGAGGTGCTGTATGGTGAAGGAATTATTATCTCAGGTAAGAAAAAAAAGCCTCGTTCCTTCACTACGTGGAGTCACAGGGAATCCTTGGTTCCAGTCACATCTTTGTGAAGAGCAGGGCACTGATGATGGAGCGTATGCTCTGTCGCAACGAATAAACAACAGTGAAGGAACGAGGCGTTTTTTTTTTTCTTACCTGACAAAAAAAGGACATTTTCCCGAAGAAGAACATTTGATAAACAAAGAAATTGTCTGGTGCATTGGAAAGAGATATGGAATATCACTTGAAGAGCAATCGCACACACACACACACACACACACACACACACACACACACACACACACACACACACACACACACACACACACACACACACACACACACACATATATATATATATATATATATATATATATATATATATAGATAAGTTTTATAATAGTAAAATGAAAAATATTTTGAAAATCCTTGGAAGCGTTGCATCTCTATACCTTATCAATATAATAAACCATTTTCTAATATAATGTAGTAGAATACACAAACTTGAGTGTAATTATTTGGTTTAATTATGAATTGTACTAATTATATCAATGATGTCTAAGCGAATATTGGTTGTCGCATTTTTATAGCAACTATTAAATTTAATAAGTTCCTCTGCAAAGTGACAGGATACATTACTATAGCCTAAAATAGTATCTATCCGTGGCAATAAAGCCCTTCTTTACAAGTCCTGAAATTAGACTGAAATATTTATAGCCAGCTGGTGTTAGCCTCCAACTGGCAAGGAATGCCGCTTACAATGATAGGCCTGGAATTCTGGACAATTTTACCAGCCAATACCAGCCCTTTATTAGGCCTCTTCAATATAAGGCTCTCGCTGGGAGAATTTCAACAACTTTAATGGTCTTAACTTCAATAATTTTACGTAATTCATAAAATATCAGTTTACAATCTAAACAATAATCAGGATCAATAAAAACGTATTGTCCTCTACAAATACTTTAATACATGCAGAGTGCACTTTCAAAGACCAAGAATCCATCAACAGTGCCTGCGGGTAAAACAAAAAAGTCCGTCACGCAGGGATTAAGTAAACTTAGAGATTTCCTATGTGCTAGAATAGCATACTTGTCATCTCATCCAACCACATATTCTCTATTCATATGTAAAAACCTTAGGAGTAGAAGGGGGAGGGGGTTAAGAGAGGGAATTTAAAAAAAAAATCTCCCTCATTATGAGTCGGATCGAAAAATTGTACAACCAATGTTATTGTAAATTTAATTTCCTATAATGTATATTACTATTAAGAGATATGCCCATTTTTAGCAGATTTCCCTTAAGGGAAGTCTGTGGTCGGGTGTTGTTCGGGTTAGTTCGGCCGTTTTCGTAAGTCGGCTCTGGCGGAAGCTTCTAACCTAACCTGTAGTTTCTAATCTTACCTAACCTTCGTTACTTTGTGAGATTTATGCAAATACGTTCTGTTCATCCGCCCCCCCCCCTTCTTTAGTTCTTGGACTACTAAAATTTGAGTTATTAAAATATGAATTATTCTTCCAATTCAGAAGACGTTTCAGTTGGAAATTTATTTTAATTAACTGAAAGATTTGTCATTATCTAATCACGGTGGTGTTGTGTTACCAGTATGCAGATTTCTCTAATGCTAAACTTCACAGGGGAAATCTGCTTAGTTTATGCAGCCCCTGCGTGAGGGACTTTTTAAATTTCAGCCTTCAGTGAACCCTACTTTTATTTATTACTTGTTAACAACAAGCCAATATATTATAAATCGTCTTATTCCAAGCTTTTTGTTATTCTATAAATTTTGTTTTCGATGGAGCTTACAATTTTAGATAAATTAAGTGCAAATATGTATCGTGATGACGTCCTCTATTAAGATTTCACGTTCTATAATATAAATCATTCTTTCCGTTTATACCTTACTCTATTCTTATACGATTCAACTAATGATCACATTGCTTAATGACTGAAATCGGAAAAACAATAAAGTTGGGGGGGGGGGTTATTGGCGAAATCAAAAATTAAAAATATTACCATTATTATGATTCGGATCTAAATGTGATATAACCAATCTTGACAAACTATTGATGCTCTACAATTGCTGTTTTATACATTTTCTCATTAGCTCTATCACTAAGACCGTCTTACCCGATTTATTTAAATGACCTTCGATCCTAACTGGAAGAAAACAAATTTAATATTCCTCCATTTGAAGAAATGGTTATATGAAAAAATGATTAATGTCATAGTTCAATCTTAATAACTCGTTTCTCCTACTGGAAATGGTGTAAACAACAAGCCAACACAACTTGTAACCAACTGTCTTGGACCTTAAATTGCCACATTTGAAGACGTCTTGGGAGTGACGTTCAAATTCGTCAGTAGAGGATTCTAGCTCTAGAAATCCTGATAAATTGGAGAGAAAAAAATCAGTCACGCTGGGGCTGCGTAACCTAAGCAGATTTCCCAATTGCGGGTATAACACACTATTTATCCCATCGGACCACATCTTTTATACTTCTAAGCGTAAATTCGATGAGTAGAATAGGGGGTTTACTGAAGAAAGTATGAATAAATCACTTAATAGTTGAACAAAGAAAAAATGTATAGAACAACTCTAGTGCAACGATAGTTTAACAGGTGGTTCTACATAATTTTTCGATACGACTCCTAATAATGTTGATATTAATTTTCAAATCCCCCTCTAAATTCCCTCCTCTTAGTGTTCGCATTTTAGCCACCAACGAACTAGATCTCAAGTTTTGCATGAAACGCTTATATATCGAGTTTGGTAACGAGAGCGGTAACAGATATATATTGTTACGTTTTTATTACAAAACCAGTAATAAACGTTGTTAATAAGAGTTCTTTTGGATTGCAAAATTAAACACACACACAAGTTTCACAGTTTAACACTGCACGATTTATTTCACAATGCACAATACTCTTGGTTAATTATTACTACTCACAGAATTACACTGATAGTGTCACTGTTCTTCAGGTTACACAGTCCAATAATTCACTCACGGTCACTGTCCTTTACTTCGCGGCACTGCACTGTCTTTAACACGGCACTAAACTGTTGCTTACAGACACAGCAACACACTTTTCTTCATGGCGCAACACTTTACCTTACCTTTACTAAGTCGCACTATAGCGCTGAACATCCCTCGAAGACCGTCGAGCGTCAACTGAACTGTGTTTGTTTTGTTTTTTTCTGAGTCCCAGCGAAACCAGTAAAACTAACAAAAAGAAATTAAAAAGGAAAGATAGACGGCAGGTGTAGGATAAAACACCTAAGGCTATGCCGTGAGCCTGTAGAAGGGCCTAGCCAATGAAAGGTCCAGAACTTTCCTGGAAGGCCCTAATTAGATTCTGCGGTAGCCCTATTTAGATTGGCCCTAATTAGATCAAACACGGTCTCTCTCTCTCTCTTCTCGCTCTCTCTCTCTCTCTCTCTCTCTCTCTATCTCTCTCTCTCTCTCTCTCTCTCTCTCTCTCTCTCTCTCTCTCTCTCTCTCTCTCTCTCTCTCTCTCTCTCTCTCTCTCTCTCTCTCTCTCTCTCTCTTCTCTCTCTCTCTCACGCTCTTCTCTCTCTATCTCTTTCTCTCTCTCTCTTCTCTCTCACTCTCTCTCTCTATCTCTCTCTCGCACTCTCTCTCTCTCTCTCTATCTCTCTCTCCTCTCTAGCTCTCTCTCTGTCTCTCTCCCCCCTCTCTATCTCTCTCTCTCTCTCTCTCTCTCTCTCTCTCTCTCCCTCACTCTCCCTCTCTCTCTCTCTCTCTCTATCTCTCTCTCTCTCTCTGCCAATCTTTCACGCAACACTATATATATAATTTTGAACGTACTTTATTTTCAACATCTTTGAGAGTGTTTTTGGGCCCCCCCAAAAAAAAATAGCGCCATGTAATGTCAATAGCTGATTTTCCTTAGGGGAAATCTGCTAATAGCCGTAAGTTGTTTTATTGAACGCAGCGCATTTATGGATATTTAGACCGTGAAAAAGTGTTGGCAACTCCAGAGGATGATTAAAGACCTGTTCGGAATGCTTTCATTGTTAAGGCCAATTTTCGCTCGGAAGATTATCTTGTTGATGAGAATTTCACCCTCTGAGAAATCTTCAAGAAAAGGAACGTAATTAGCGAATTTCTGAAGGGGACCTGTTGTCAGAGGATTAACTTTGGCTAAGAGTTATAATACTCTCCTGTCAGCAGTTTCTAAAATAATTTATTAGCTTTTCAAAATAATTAATAAATTTGTTATGGCCTTTATAAACCGCAAAACGCCCAGTAGCACATAAGTAAAGTCGTAAAAAAAATCGACATGCTACATTTCATGTACTATAAATTCTTCCTTTTTACCTCAACTATTGTTTATTTTATTGTAAAAAAGAATTTTAAGTGTAAAATGTTTAGTTCGCATTCGTCTTTTATGTTTTTCAGTTTACGTTATTTTGATTTAGCTGGAAACGTCTGCTTTAAGGGGGAAAAAATTAAGGTTGTCAAAAGTTTGTAAGTTAAATTGGGACATAATAATTGGACACAAACTGTATGAAAGATTTTTTTCCTTGTTCTCTCCTGTTTTAGGAAGTAGATTATAAATTGCAAATAAAAGAAAACGCTATGAAATGTAACTTATTTCTAATTCCACTTTACCAGAATAATTATATTTTATCAGTGTGGGTAGGGAGTTGTGGCCACACCCGAAGTTCATACACAAATTCCACAGTGTTTTAAATAAGTCCTTCACGAACGGACTACAAAACTAAGTTGATTTTTCTCTTTTGCTGAAATGACACACTGGAAATATCCCTGTGGTAAGAACTTCATGTAAACGTGTCTTGAAATGTATGCTTGACATGACGTACTTATTTATATAATAGCTTCATTCAAAAATCACAACAGAAGGAATGGAGTTCTATTCATGACTAAAAATGATAACTTATTGGGGAAATAATCCAGTTGTACATAACAGAGTCCTTGAGAGGCAAAGACATGTCAACAAAAAATAAAGTCTGTCACGCAGGGGCTGCGTTAACTAAGCAGATTCCCCACGTGCGTCACGTATTTGCATTCATCTCAAAACGTTCAAGTTCAATCAGAACAATATTGGCATCAAATAAAGTGCTTCAATAATATAACAGCTATTGTTAGTATGACATGAGCAGGAGTGGGGGTTTACAGAAGGCCGAAAAATAAAAAATACAAATACCTCATTTAAGAATCAAAATAGTGAAAAAACATACATAACAACATTTGTAGATCATTTCATTTGCAATAAGATTTGTTTCATGCAATTTTTGGATCCAACGCAAAATATCGGAGATAGTAAGAATTTTCGAAACTCCCTCCTCTAAACACCCATTCCCTCTGGTAGGATTTCACCCATTATGAACTAGATCTTTAGTATTGTATATAACGTTTAAATATTCAGTTTAGTGACGATTAAACAAAAATTGCGTAAAGAGACAAATATATATATATACTTTTGAACGACCTCTCATTTTCGTTATCTGCTGGGTAGGATCGATGGACAATTTATGACATTTTTCAAAAATTTGCGTCATCAGTACGGCTTCAATATCTAATGTCCCTTAAGGGAAATCGGCCAAAGTGAATAGAATTACAATTTCATGAAATCAATTTTTTATAAGGTGGGCTGAATAACATTTTTTTAATTTGACTGACAATAATGTAAAAAATCAACGATATTTCATTTTTCTTTTCTAAAGCCCTACTGATCATGGTTCAAATTTAGTATTTAGCAAATGCTATCTCTAGTTTTATAATGAATCGGTTAAATAACGAGTGCTTCCGTCGCAAACATATTGGATATGAATTTGAAAATATATACAAATTTATGTCAATTTCCTTCTCTATTAAGGCATTTGAACATTGTTATTATTATTAATTTTTTATTAACGTCCACTTTTTGCAACTAAGGCTAATTGGGACGGGTTATCTACAGGTTACCACCCTTTTCTAATCAGGGTGGCACTTAGGATTTTATTTACTGAATTCCGGCACTAAATAAATTCATTTGTCCAGGCGGGAATCGAACTCGCCAATCTAGTTTTACCATGTGAGATTAAAGGCATCGCTTTAACTCACATGGCTAACCTTAGCCCCTTGTACATTGTTTTCATTGCGTCATAGCTACAGCTTCCACAGCCAATTTACCCTGAAGAAAATCGTCTGGTTGAGAGAACAATAGAAGAGGTTACGTAGGAGATATTGAACAGAATTCGGAGGCGATAATTAAGGTGGGAAATAATTAGGAGAGGATGTGTGCAGCAGAAATGTGAGATGAGAACAATTAGTCGCTTGAAACCCTGCCTCTTGCCTCTCAGAGATTACCAGTTCCTAGAACCTCTTGTTTCCATGACGAATGGAAACCTTAGCTGTTCACTGAAATGCGAAACCTCCTTTCACAGAAGAACAGGGAGCACGCCTGCCGAAATCCACTCGTAGCTTATCAAGACCACTTACGTATTCCTGTGAACAATTAATTTGATTGGTAAAATTAAATCGATAATGGAAAGAATAAAGTTCTCCGTTTCTCATCACCAAAAGAATGGGGTTTTTTTTGGGGTGGGGGCGATTATTGTTTCCCAATTCAAGATCAAAATCTTAAAGATTTTGTTCTTACAAAATTCTGACTATTAAGTAAATGCAGGAAAAATTTCCAGAGAAACTGTCAACCTTGATGCTAGATGAGCACAGAGAATGTGTGGTGAATAAACGATTTTTTTTCCAATTATCTAAGTACCTTTTAGGCGTCACTAGTGATCCCCGGTTAATGAAGCAAATGGAAACTTAAAAACCGTTTTAATGTGATTTCGGTGGATAAGTGTCGAACTTGTAATGCCCAGACAATCAACGGTCTTTAGCAGATTTCCCAATAGGGAAATTAGCTATTGGATCGTAATCATGACTCGTTGTCTGTAAACGCTGTAACAATTTTGGGACGATAGTTGCCAAATACGATATTTAAACGTTTTATATAAAACTAAAGATCAAGTTCATTAATGGCTGAAATCCGACCAGTAGGGGGGGGGGATTAGAGGGGGAATTTCGAAAACTCTTAATAATTCTCTTATTATACATCAGATCAAAAAACTGTATAGAACCAATCTTATTGCAAATGTAATGTTCTATAAATTTTCATATTTACATTTTTTTCACCATATTGATTATTAACCGAGATATTTGGATTTTTTTTAGTTTTCGGCCTTCAGAAAAACTCCTGTTCATGTCATAATAACAAAAAGCTCTTACTTTATTGAACCACTTTATTTGAGCGGAAATGTTGTTCTCACTGGACTTTTACACTCTGAGATAAATGCAAATACGTGACGCAAGGGTTTGTTTGTCACTCATTATCTTCATTAACAATGACATTATCGAACAAGTGTATAAATCTGTGTTAAGAATCCATTTTTCGGTTCTCAAAAGTCATTTAAATTTATGAATTTTAATATTGATCTCCGGTAACCAACCGATTTATTTGTTACTGTATGAGTATGGCTTAATAGAAATGCGAACTGTTTTATGTATGAACCAAGGGTAAAAAGTTTTTAAGTGTTGGTTATTTTATTCTTTTCTACCTCAAACAGGAGCCAAGATTTACTTAGAAGTCAAAATGCGTTTGCCAGTATTGGTTTTGTCTAAAAAATGAAAACTTATAAATTGCGTTTGTTATTATTATTTTTTAGCGTTAAAAGACGTTTTATAGGAAAACTTCTGAATGAATTCTTAAATATAATAGAAGTATCACGGAGCAAACTTTGATCATATATCTCGTATGAAATCAGGATAGAATTATGGGTGTGTGGATACTCATCAATATAGAAGTCACGATGAGGCTACAATTATGGAAATGACAGGTTGAGGGACAAGAGCTGCTAGGTCCACATAGGCTGTTGGTGAGGCTACAAAGGGCCTTCAAAAGCAATCCATGAGAAGCGATTGACCTCTTTGTCCGTTGAAGGGGGAATTGTAGTCAAGGCCGGTAATTGGCTCCGATTCCCGATTGTGTTGTTGTAATATAATCGAAGGTGCCTTTGGGAAGGGAGGAATACAGGACCCTGGAGGACGACCTCTACCGATACTCACCACGACTCAACAACTTATTACCCCATTCTCACTCTCATCTAGTCTATAAACCTTTTGTAATTGTCATCCAATGTGCAGCTATCAGTTATGATCATGTGCTAATAAGCAGGACATCTAGGGGCGAAGAGACTGTTCAAAATGTTTTTAGAAGGTTTCACCTAAAGGAAATTAGCTATTGAGGTTGTACTCATAGCGCGATTATCGAAAAATGTCTTTCTCCATCGATACTACTCAGCAAAGGCCAAAAATGAGGTATATATATATATATATATATATATATATATATATATATATATATATATACTAGCTATGGTACCCGGCTTCGCTCGGGAAATAATTAGAGGATGAATATTGAGGGTATTTTTATAGCAAGGCTTCAATGTGGACAATTGTACTTCCCTTCTGGGCCTATTAATTTACCCATAAGATCCAGGTAACTTTTGGGGACTTGTAGAATAGACATTTTAGTTAAAAGAGTAAATGAAAATGAGTTCCCAAACAACCCGTCTCTACTGCTTGACACACCGTGAATAATTCAATTCATAATCATGATTGGCATTGATTATAATTAAATAGTATCAATAATGCTCATATTTCCTGTCAAACCCACTCCGAGCACACATACTTCTTCTCGTTTTTAGATAAGATTATATTCGTAATAGTAGACCTCAGTTGAAACCACCTGCAGTAATGCCATTATTCTATTCTATATGTGTGTGTGTATATATATATATATATATATATATATATATATATATATATATATACGTACGCTAGCTAAGGTTACCGGGTGTTGGTCCGAAAAGCATTAGTGACTGAATAATGGTGGTATTTTTATTGCAAGGCATCAATGTGTAGAAGTAAAACTTTCGTTTGGGGGTATAGTTTTTACTGTAAGTGTCAGAAAACTGTCAGGAACGATCAGAAAGAATAGAGATTTCAGTTTTGCCGAATAATTGATAATGAGTTCCTAATCAATTTCTCTGTACTGTTTGGCATACCGTGGATAATCCAAATCATTATCATGGATAGCATTTATTATAACTAAATATCATGAATAGTCTATAAATTTACAGTTAAACCAATCAAAGCAAATAAGGTTCAAGCATTGATATAAATTATATATGGAATACTCATGAAGCAATTCTCGAAAAATTTTTCTTCAAATGCCCAAATATATATATATATATATATATATATATATATATATATATATTTGTCTGTTAACGCTCTAGCTGTAGCAATTTTTGATTCATCGTTAACGAACTCAGTATTTAATCGTTTTATGTAAAAAGAAAGGTCAAGTTGAATAATGGCTGAAATCGGACGAGTGGGATTTTCGAAAATTCGAAATATCTCCGTTACTATACTTCAGATCGAAAAATTATATTGAACCAATCTTATTGTAAAGTAAAGTTAGTATAAATATTTTTATAAACATTTCTTCTCTATCTTCAATATTAACCGAGATATTTGCATTTTTCAGTTTTCATCCTTCAGCAAACCCCAATTTCTACTCATGTTACATAATCAACACTCTGTTTTGTAATAAAATGCATTATTCCAAGCGAAAATACCATATATTGTTTTCAAGAGACCTTTATTATACAAGATACATATATAACAACAGCACTTAACAAATATGCTCTGGTGACCCCTCCCCCGTATTAAGTTCTTGGACTACTAAAATTTGATTGATTGAGATAAAAATTAGTCTGATTCTTTATAAATTACAGTACTAGATATAGTAAATAGTTTTCAAAAAAATGAATATTTTATATTCTGATATATTTTCGTAATTGTTTTTCTTTTCTGTTAGAAGATGGCACACCTGTTTGTTTACCTTTCAGACGCTTCCCGTCGAGAGGTTTCTTGTTATCATTTGTTTTTATTCACTTGATATTGGCGGTGTCATTGTGTTATCATTATGTAGATTTATCCATTGTTAAACTTCATGAGGGGAATTTGCTTAGTGTACGCAGCGTGATGGACTTTGTAAGTTGTGTTTGGTAACGAGCAATTAGAAATTGCGACCACTAGAGCATTAACAGACAAATATACTTAAATGTATATATATATATATATATATATATATATATATATATATATATATATATATAGTTTCGAACGGACCTCATTTTCGTCATCCCCTGGATAGGACCGACGACATTGAGTAACACCTCCAAAGCTGATTTCCCTCAAGGGGAATCAGCTAAAAACGTCATCAGCGCAAATGTGATATGCCCATAGGGGTTGGTAGATGGGGGTGGGTGGGGGGTTATTGGAGATGCAGCATTCCCCAGTGACAGTGTATAAATGTATCGGGGTGTGAGCATTCCCCCACTCCTGGAATTCCTGTGTCCAGCTCCAGCCGGCAGATTATTGATAGCCCCAGGCTCAGCTCCCTTGTGATAAGGAGCATCGTAAATCTCGGCCCAGTATGCTAATTGCACGCCCTGTTTATTGGCTCAAATTCCAACCGCCAGGTCTATGACGTATAACAACACAAGCCATGCATTTAACTAGGCCGTTTGATACGCTGATGGCTAATTTCAAATATATATATATATATATATATATATATATATATATATATATATATATATATGAAATTAGCCATTGAATATTTTATATATATGAAACAACTATGTACTATCACAACAATTAAACGTTAATGGTAATGTCATTATGAAAAATGACAACATGCGTTTAAACTCGATATGGTTGACTAAAGTATTACTTAGGTTGGGGCTACGATCCTCACCTAGCTTTTTGAATATAAATGAAATTATTTATAGGGTACCACTATTATTTAATTCCATCAGGTAGATAAATTATTAAAATAATATTTTGAATCAATAATTTAAGGAGAAGAACGTTGATCAACTCTCATGCGGGAGCGGAAGATGACGGGAGGCTAAAACAGTTAATTGAGTTTACTTATTTCCTGTGAAATGCTGGCATTACTGGAAGTGATTTCCACTGAGATTTACTATTACGAATATAATCTTACGTGCAAAAGTATGCTTAAACCATATATGTTTGGATTGGTTATGAAAGGAAATATGCTTATTATAGATGATATTTAATTGTAATAAATGCTACCCATGATTATGGTTTGAGTTATTCAAAAACGGTTAACCAAAAATTGTAGAGGAGTAGATGAGGAAGCCATTTTCATTTATTCTTCAAAATTAAAATTTCTGTTCTATTAATTCCCAAAAGCTACCCTTTATTATTGGCTATTTCGGAAAAGCATTACGTTGTGGAGGGAAGTTATCAGAGGGGCTCAATTGTAAGCCGGTGCTTTACCTCACATGGAAAATCTATATAATATATATATATATATTTGTCTGTTACCGCTCTAGCGGTCGCAATTATTGTTTAATCGTTACCAAACTCGATATTTAGTCGTTTTATGTAAAAAGAAAGATCAAGTTCATTAACGGCTGAAATTGGACAAGGGGGAGGGGGGGTTTAAAGGGGAGGTTTTTTGAAAATTCAAAATATCTCCGTTACCATATGTCGGATCAAAAACTTGTTTAGAGCCAATCTTATTGCAAATTAAATTTACTATAAATATTGTTCTATACATGTATTCTCTATCTTGAATATTAACCCGAGATATTTGCATTTTTATTAAATGTGGGAGATAACGACCGTATAGAGAGACGGCTCTCGTATAGAGATTTCTCTATTGTATAGCTTCACGTGGGAAACCTGCTTAGTTTACGCAGACCCTGCGTGACGGACTTTATAGATAGATAGATAGATAGATATATACAGTTTTGAACGGACCTCATTTTCGTCATCTCCTGGGTAGGATCGATGGACATTTGAAGAAAAACTTCGAAAATCGCGTCATGAGTACAACCTCAATAGCTGATTTCCCTGAAGGGAAATCTGCTAAAACTCTATTACGAATCCCTCAAGTCTTGCTCTGGGCCGGCTATGGATCTTATATATCTATAATGCCAACCCAAAAAAAAAAAACCTTTAATTACTATGTCATTTACACAGTTTTATAACTAAAGAGGGTAATACAAAATGCACATAATATGTCATAACATTCAGGCCATTCCTGGACATGGTCTGCTTAGTTTACACATTACCTGAGTGATGGAGTCCCCCTCCCCTTTCCATTCTAACCCCGAGCATGGATGACATCAAAATAAAGATAATAATTACTATTAAGATAATGTCAAAAGTAAAATAGCTTTGAAATGACAATAAAAGTCTACAACAACATCATCTGAAGTTAATTATAAACAACATAAGCAATATTATATTATAAAACATTTTCCGCCCTTTTGCTCTCCCCGCTTTATGAAATTTATTTAAGTTTGAGCATTGTTTTATATTCTCCTTGTTTGAAAATTAATCTGGTTTAAGCTGCTCCAGCTCCCCTTAGTAATTGGGATATATGGAAGACATTAATTTTAACTAACTCTGGAATCCCAATTAAACGAACAGACTATCCTCAGTTAAAACTGTCGCCTTTACAAACAATTTATGCCGAAAGAATTAAATGAGAGGGGAGAAAAATGCTAAAAACTAGTAAAAGTTTTATTTAAAAATGCTCTCTCTGTGTATAATTATAGAGCAGAAAGAAAATGAGCTGTTTGTACTTTACAAAACCTTCTTAGATTCATTTACAAAGTTAAATTAAAACGTTGTTATATCAAGTTTAATATTTAGAAGAGATTAAGTCTTCTAAAGTTATTTTATCGAGTAGAAATACTTTTTGTAATAATCAATTACTCCGCTTAAGTAAAGCTTGAGAATTCGTGAGAAGATAAATTCCATTTAAGACTAGTGATAATAGTTTTCACAACAGGATGTATAATTTGAGTACAGTTCTTCGTCAACGTATTTTATTTTCTTCCTAATGTTCATGAACGGATTGATTTTGCTAATTTCCCCTTATATAGCTTTTCAATTCAACAGTATTCCTGGTAACTATTAATGTAATTATTTATTTATTGATTTAATTTACCTTTGTGCCGATAATGCCTTTAGCAACGTAAGTTATATCATATTTCGCCCCAAAATGAGTTGGACTATTAGTCTGGGTAAATATTTATTCGCATAGGTAATACTTCATCCGTCCGTACATTTTTGAAGTTGGCCTGCTGAGCTTATCATTCTGTTAGCATGTACTATGGCTAGGTACGTATGTTTATTGCAAAATAGAAGAATCACAGGTTCGAATATCATGCTTGGGTTATCCGATTCTGATACAGGCTTGATTATGCATGTATTCTGTAAGTCAGAAAATCTAAAGCCAAACCAATATCTAAACATAGGCCATAAGATTCTTGATGATGATCTGAACTGCTATGGATCAATTTTATGAAATAGTAATAATCCTATGAATCAATTTGTAGCCAACCAAGCAAAAGCTGAATAAAAATGGTAAGAAAATTTATAATATCTTAATATTTGCTTCGAGTGCTTCGTAAAATTTAATTAATTAAAAGTATTATTTTTTTTAACAAATAAAATGGAAAACAATGTTTTAACATTTGTTTTTAATGAACTTCCTCTTTATGCAAGTAAGATTTATCAGGCCGGAATATCTACAATATGACACCCTTTTCTAGCAAAGTTTGGAATGGCGAGTTCGTCACTGAACAAATTTTTATTACTCACGTGGTTTCTAGGCCAACACCTTAACAGACATCACTAATCTGAACACCATATTTACATTTTACAATGGTTTTCTGCAAATATGGCTAATTGGGACGGGTTTCTACAGGCTGCCACCATTTTGTAGTCTAGGTGTGACTAAGGATTTTGTATGAGTTCGTCGAAATAAATACTATTGACCAGGTGGGAACAGAACCCACAACTCTAGTCAAGTCAAATTCATTAAGAGGAACGCTTTGGCATAGCATGGCTAACCTGATTCCCCCACTTTACTATTGTTTCAATGGTAACCATTTCAATACTAAACATTTTAAGAGATTTACTTCAAATGGCTTAGATTATTCTGAGTGGCGTTTTTAGTCATTACTGGACTCCCAGGATTTGATGGAGGATAATGGATACATCATAGCATGGGCTGGAATGACAAACAAATGTCTTCATCTGGCATTATAGTCAAATAAGAACTCTATGGTAAAAACGAGTAGATATTTTAGCCGGATATAAATAGTAACAGTGGAAGTTTATTGAAATCTGCAAACAAATTACCAAAACAAAATCTGTTAATATTCGGAATAGAGTTGGCCCTCGTTTAATCAAAAGTGACATTCAATACTGTCCAATTGCAGCTGAAATCGCAAGGATTTTTATCGATCTCACAATATTTCTGCAGCTTTAATGACGTACATATGATGTTCTAATAAATGAATACAAAGGCTATTGTTACCTACAGATATTCTATAATTTTCATATAACTATGTACCTCCGCAGATGACACACTCCTCCTCACTCAAAACAATACCCCCAAACAATTCCATACTCCATCTCCACAGAGCAGCCGACTAGGTCTCAAGATGGTTCAAGAAGTGGAAGCTCTCGTTGAACCACGAAAAAACGCAGGCCAAGATTTTTGCTCTTCGTCGTTTCATGAACGAAGATCTTCCTGAACTGAAAATAGGCCATCACTCAATTCTTGGACTCCGAAGGACCAGAACATCCGCTATCTCGGAGTACATTTTGACACACGACTTATATGGCGCCATCATATCCGCATTAAATTGCAACAAGCACACACACGACTTGCACAAATATACCCGTTAATAAATAAAAATACACCACTCAAACTGACTTGCGCAACACTACTTTACAAAATACTCATACTCCCTATATTAACATACGCATGCCCAGTCTGGCTGGGTATCAGCAACACACACAAAAAGAAACTACAGTCCTTCCAGAGCAAAGTACTTCGGATAGCGGCAAATTCTCCCTGGTTTATTAGGAACAGCCAAATCCACAGGGAATTGGAGGTTGCTTATATTTCAGTTCACATCCAACAACTTGTAAGGAAATATCATGCCTGCCTTCCGATGTCAAGTGGAGCCACTCATTACAATTTAGGTACAACTACTGAAGGACGACTACGCCCGAGGATGTACCAAAATATCTTAATTCAGTAAAAAAAAACCCGAAAAAAAAAACAATGTAACAATTTGTGTATTATACCTTTGTTGTATTAGGCCAAAATACAATTTTCTTTCTTTCATTTACCTATGTTGTGATTATCAGAACATTTCATCATCATATCCATGGTAAAAGAACGCTCGGCCGATTTTATGGTTTAAATATCGGGCTCTTATACAAAGCGAGGTAGCAATACAAGGTTCAGAGCACATCTTGGTGTACAGAAGTGGTTTAAAACAATTTGTTCTGAGTATGAAATCTGCTGCAAGTCTTAATGACAAGTTTCTCTCTTATCTTTTTTTACTTGATGCAGACGTACAATATGATTTGACATAAGGTCCGTCAGGCATTAATCAATATATACTCGGGGGGGGGGCTGTATGGTGAGTGGAGGGTAGAGACAGGAGAGGATGTCGGAAGGAGACTGGAAGGGGTTGATGGATGTGTGGGGTGTGAGCGGAAATCTGATCCAGGGCTGGATATTGCCACCCTCCAGCTCCAGAGGTCTCTCTCCCTTCGTCTCGGAATCAAATAACTCTCATCCCCTACCTGCCCTCATCATATACCTTCCCTCGAGGTCGCCGTCCTCAATTACCACCGCTCCCATGTAGGTCAAGGGGATAAATCAGTTGGGACGTACAGTACAACCCGAACCGTGTTCATTTCGTCTTATTTCCTCTCTGCCTTGAGAAGGAGAGGGTCTGTACATGTATTTTATATGAGTCGAGCATAAGAGCCTTATATAACAAGGTTGCGGTACAACATAGGTCTAGGTCCGGTCCCTGCTGAAGGATAATTTTAATTCACCAGCCCTAAAACAAGTATTGTAGTGGGTGCGTGGATGGATGGGTATATATAATTTTGAACGGACCTCATTTTCGACATCTCCTGGGTAGGATCGATGGACAGTTGAAGAAATTTGTCGAAAATCGCGTCATGTGTGCGACCTCAATAGCTGATTTCCCTTATGGGAAATCTGCTAAAAGGTGGCAACGCCAGCTTTGAATAATGCCCTTCAAAATGCCTCATTCATTTTGGGAAAGATCAAGAATAGCCATTTCTGGTTAATCAAGAGATTCATATGGTTAACTGTTAATGATTCTTGATGATGTGGGCTATATTTATTTTGAATTTTAATTATTTAATTTAAACATGCAATTTTATATTTATTTTTTTGGGTAGAATTTGTAATGGAGATGTATATTCGATTATTCGGTGGTCGATATCGATGCTGATCGACATGAATAGTCTCCCTCCAGGCAAAGGTCGCTAGGTCGATTGCCGTCGTTGCGGAATGAGTCAGCTATAGAACATTCTCCACCAGCAGGGAGATATTAGGACATTCTTGAAGGCCTGTACATATTAGGTGGGGTTAGTCTGGAATACGAACCTCCAAGGTGTTTTAAGGAGCGGATCTCGTATTAAGGAAGACTACACATCAGTCACGTAAATCTTACCTTTTAACCTTCCTAGGCCCGGGTGGGGTGAGTTCTCACCCCATTGCTAATATTGTGCTACATAACTTCGCCGGAAATTTTTGTGTTGGGCTGAAACTTATTTACATTTATCCTGAAACGTTAAAGTTTATTACAAGGTGTTTTTATTATCGTTGTCATTATAAGGTTCTGAGATATCGTTGATTATACGGTGAAATGTGTGCCTGGGGTGAGAACTCACCCCACCAAGGTCTTGTTGTAGCTTGTCTGGGGGTAGTGTAATGTCATTGGTTCTGTGAAGCACAGACCCCCAGCTTCTGTAATTCACAGGAGTTTTGAGGGTAGGTGGGTGGGGTGCCTTTACTCAGTCTGTTGTGGCCTTGAGACGCTTCATAACCTATGCAATGTCATCAATAAGTTCGTCTAGAACTCGTAGACTTGTGGAGCTGGCTTTAGAGCGGAGAGTCATTGTTGACCATGTAGCTGGTGAGGAAGAAGGTAATATTGTTCTGAGTGATAGTGATACTGACAGTGCATCAGAGACTGAGGACCAAGTAGAAGATATATACGAAGAAGACGATGAATTGACACTAGATGAAACTCACCAGGTGGATATTGAAGATTGTGGAGATATCTATTTTGGAAAAGACGATACTTTTTGGATGAAAACACCTTTTATTCAAAAAAGACGAAGATCTTCTAATATTCTACGTCATCGATCTGGTGTATCTGCAGAAGTGCCTATTCATGGTGAGATTCCTGATATTTTCAAACTATTTATTACTCCAGATATAATTGATATTATAGTAAAGTACACTAATCAGAGAGGGTTTCATGAAACAATTAGACGTAATGCAGAAATAAATATCAACGCTATATGGGTTGATGTGACTCCTATGGAAGTGTATGCTTTCATAGGTTTGTTGATTGTAAGCGGTGCAATGAGAAATAACCGGGAATCAGTAAAGATGCTCTGGTGTAATGATTATCCGTTCAAAGTACCAATATATTCGTCCACAATGTCAAGAGAAAGGTTCAAGTCTATTTCTTCAAACCTCAGATTTGATGACATGTACTCAAGGGAGGAACGACGCCCCACTGATAAATTGGCAGCTTTGCGAGAAGTAACGGATTTGTTCATCATAAACTGCCAAAAATATTATAACCCTGATACACACTTGACTATAGATGAAAAGCTTGTGGCTTTCAGGGGAAGGTGTACCTTTAGAGTATATATGAAATCGAAGCCAGCTAAGTATGGTATCAAAATTTGGATAATGGCGGACAATGAAACTTCTTATTGCAAAAATTTGCAGATTTACCTAGGGAAAGAAGGAAGAGCGCCTGAAAAACAACAAGGCAAACGTGTGGTCATGGATTTAGTTTCGATTTTGCAACCAGGGCACGGAATCACTACAGATAATTTTTTCACCAGCCTCGATTTAGCTGAAAATTTAATTGAGAAAAACCTTACCATCGTTGGGACTCTCAGGAGAAACAAGCCGTTTATTCCTCCAGAATTTCTTCCATCAAAATCACGTGAAGTGCATTCCTCTATTTTTGGCTACCAAATTGAAATAACTTTAGTGTCGTATGTCACTAAAAAAAAACAATTGTGTCGTTCTTCTATCTTCTGAACATCATACAAATGCATTGTGTGGGACGGATCGAAAGAAACCAGAAATTATTCAACATTACAACGCAACAAATGGAGCAGTCGATACCTTAGATAAGATGGTAGCAGAATACACTTGTAATCGACAAACCCGGAGGTGCCCAATGGTGCTCTTTATGAATTTTTTGGATATTGCTGCGGTCAATTCTTTTGTACTATGGACCAAACTCCATCCTGACTGGAAAAAAAGCCGTTTAGATAGAAGGAGGTTATTTCTTCTTGAACTTGGAAAGATGCTAGTAGAGCCGCCTCAACAATCCTGCATCAGCCAAGAGATTTTCAAAAATTTTAATTACAATGATGAAGCAATGTTTGGACAAAAATGAAAAAAATTCAGACCTTCCAGAAGCATCAACCTCATCATCGACTGCGGGTGCCAAAAGAAGAAGATGTTATTTGTGCCCCAGGAGTAACGACTCAAAATTACAAAGGAAGTGCAAAGAGCGTGACAAATTTATCTGTCCTAGGCATTCAATTACAGCAATATTATTCAACCATTGTAATATAAATAACTAAAAAATTCTTAAATGTTTCTTAAATAAATAAAAAAACAATTCTTTAGTCTCTTTATTAACTCTATAAACCATAATTGCCAATTAAAATAAACAATATTACCTTAAAAAAAAAAAAAAAATGTTCGATTGTTTTGGGATTGGGCTGTTTTAGCCTGGGGTGAGAACTCACCCCACCCAGGTCTTTCCGTTTTAGGAAACACCCGGGCCTAGGAAGGTTAATAGTTGTTCCGATAAATTACGTTTGTTCATATTAACATTTTTCCACAAGTACAAAAAGGAGGAATTAAGTAGTAATATGCCGCCTTAGAATTGGCCACACAAGGCTCACACACCAGCACGTAATGAAAAGAGAAGAACCTCCAACCTGCACTGCTTGTGGAGTAGATCTAACAGTCGCACACATACTTACAGAGTGTTGAAGGTATGAGGACATCAGAAAGTCCCTTGGTATATCAGAAGTACTATCCGAAATACTAGGGGATGATAGTCACTCCATAAACTGTTAAGATTTTTAATTATTACTCGTTTAAATAAAGAAATATAAGAGGACTTCAACATATGGGCAAACAAGTCAGTGAGATAAATATTTGTGTATCAGATTGATTATACACACAAAATATTGCTCTGTTTTTTCCAATTTGTCACAGGATCGGGAATAGAGAACAATAGGAGAGATGCAACATAGGCGAGGATGATGGAGGGCTAAAAGAAGAGATCTCTGAAGAGAAGGACTGCGTAACACAAGGAAAGAAAACG